>OZ026607.1:16692121-16702121 GCA_964020085.1 Micromussa lordhowensis | reverse complement strand
AAAGTTGGCTTTCCTGGAAACAAACGAATCAGGGAAGAGTTGTTTCCAAGCTTCCACACCTGTAGGCATATTAATACTATTCTCATTAAAAAGTTTGTAATAATGTTTGCATCTCATTTTGACCAAGGAGAAGGAAAGGTTTTTAGTTAACTGAAATATATCTTCCGTTTTGAAGAGATCATCAGGCGAAATTTGAGTTTTATATGCATTACGTTTAAGTTCGCTGGGAATAGCAGCAATCATTTGAAAGTATTGTAGAAAATTGATTTCTAAATCAAATTTGTCCTGAAATTCTTGTAGCGACAAGAACTTTCCGTCATCATTAAGCAAATCTTGCACCAAATAGATTCCTTTTTCAAACCATGTTTTCCAAAACAAAGTTTTCCCCTCGATCTTAATTTCCCTATTATTCCACAAGACAAATTTCCGTCGCTGGTCTAGGTCATACATATTGACAAGTTCCTGAAAGTATTCTAACAGTTCTTTATAGAACAGGGGAAAACTTGAATCCATGTATTTTGTATCATAATTACAATTTAGTAGAAAGGTTAGACCACCATGTCTATTCAAATAGTAATTTGGAATTGTCTTCCAGTTAGCACCGCTGCCATCAAGCAGTCTGCCAATCCAGCTCAGACGGAGGGACTTTATCATAGATCTGAAGTTAATAAAATTTAATCCCCCATCTACAAGAGGTTGATACATCACTTTTCTCTTGATTTTGTCTTTCTTACCTCTCCACAGGAAAGCAAAGAGTTCAGCTTGCGTTTTTTGAATAACACTTTCAGGGACAGTAAGCATCGAAGCAGTGTATGTCAACTGAGATACTCCAATTGTTTTCGCCAAGAGCGTACGACCATAAAGAGAAAGGTCACGTGTCTGCCACATATTCAATTTAGTCTTCATTTTTTTTCTGCTAAAAAAGTTGGCCTGATTATTCTTTTGTTGATCGTAAGATATATATGTACCGAGGATTTTTATAGGTTCTCTTATAGCTGTGAAGTTCAGTATCTTATTCCTGCACTCTTTCTTAGATCCAATCCACATAACTTTTGTCTTTGTCTCATTTAATTTGAGACCTGATATTTCCCCGAAGATGTTAATATGATGCAAACATGCCTTAAGGGAGTCTATATCACTTAAAATGAGTGTAGTGTCATCGGCGAATTGAGATAGCTTCACTTCTTGAGAGTTTGGAAAAGAAATACCTTTGCACCCTGGAATATAACGGAGTTTCAGTGCTAACAATTCAACAGAAAGAATAAATAAGTATGGGCTAAGCGGACAGCCTTGCCGAACTCCTCTTGATATTTTAAAGTAGTTAGTCATATAACCTCCATTCATCACACCGCTTTCAATATCCTTGTAGAGAATTTTAATCCATTTCCTAATGGCTGGTCCAAAGTTAAAAGCTTTTAGAGCCCTATACAAAAAATCCCATTCCAGAGAATCAAAAGCTTTTTCAAAGTCTACGAAGAGAAAGATACCAGGGATTTTGTTGCTTTCGGTGTACGACATTACATGTAAGTCACTTAAAAGTCTAATATTTTGCCCTATATACCTTCCTTTAATAAAGCCAGTTTGATCTGGGTGAATTAGTTTTGGCAAGAAAGGTTCCATACGTATTGCTATAATTCTTGCAAGAATTTTGTAATCCACATTAAGAAGAGTAATGGGACGCCAATTTCTTAAGTCGTTTAAGTTCTCATCGCCCTTGGGGACTAGATTGATGATTCCTCTTCGTTGCGAAATCGAAAGTTTGTTTTCTTGAAAAGCTTCATTATAGGAATCCAGTAGGTTGGAACCAATTAATTCAATAAATGTTTCGTAAAATTCAACAGAAAAACCATCATCACCCGGAGTCTTGCCCTTTTGAAAACATTTAATAGCATTTTTTATTTCTTCAATTGATAAGTCGTGTTCCATTAGATCTTGTTCTTCCTTTGTTAGCTTAGGAATCTCTAACTCTTCCACGAAAGAGTCGAAGTTAGCTTCATTCAAAGTTTCATCTTCCTCTTTTTGACTACTCAAAAGTTGTGTAAAGTGTTCCTCAATTTTGTTATTTATGTCCTTGATATTAGTTAATGGCTCAGTAGGATTCTCAGTTTTTAGTTCCTTGATTAGTTTCTTTTCATATTTTTTCTTTTCTAAATTAAAGAAATATTTTGTTGGCTTTTCTCCCTGCTCAATCCAGCGGGATTTCGAGCGAAACATTGTCTCTCTCCCTTTCAATTCATATAAATATTTCAGTTGCTTTTTAGCTTCTTCATAGTTATTCAAAGTATTAGTATCAAGGCAAAGGTCGTTACATATTTTCTGGTCTAGCTCGTTGATTTCATTTTGCAATTCTATTTCTCTTTGTTTTGCTTCTCTCCTAGGAGATAGTAAAGGCACGAATTTCCATTTTAATCATTTCCCAAAGTAATCGTTTATTTTCGAGATCCTTATATTTTTCTAAAATTTCTGGGTATGTTCTGTTAACAAGTTGAATGAAGTTTTCATCTTCCAAGAGCTGGTTGTTAAATTTCCAGGACCCTGGGCCCCTTTTGAAATCTCCTTGAATTTCTAGCGATAAGAAGATTGCTTTGTGATCAGGGGCAATAGAAGCACGGATTTCCGCTTTTTTCACATTAGCAGTCATTGCATCGGAGATCAAAAAATAATCAATTCTCGATTTCATCTTAAAGCTTTTGGACTCATAAGTAAAGGCTCTAGTGTTCGGATGAAGTTTACGATAAATATCATTTAGGCCAAATTCCTTCATAAGGCGAGTAATCGAGTTTCCGTATTCTGTTACGCTCCAAGGAAGGCCACCTGCTTTATCTTTTGGCGTTAAAGTACAATTCCAATCACCTGTGATTATTAATTTTGTAATATCAGTTTTAGCTATAAGATCAGGTACAAGATTTTTAATGAAAGCCAATTTTTCATTGTGCTGATTTGGCGCATAGATATTGACAACAAAAAGTTCTTCGTCTCCCACTTTAAGTTTAGCTATAATGTATCTACCATTTGGGTCACTGTAAATAATATGAAGACTAAGTTGAGCGTTAGATTTCAGAAGGATACATACTCCCCTTGAATGTTCTGACCCATGAGCAAATAAAGTTTGTCCTCCCCATTTCGCAGACCAGATATTCTCATCCTTTTCCAGTGAAAAAGTTTCCTGAAGACAATATAATGTCGCCTTTTGGTTCTTTAAATATGAGAAAATTCCGCTCCGTTTGGTTTGATTACGTAACCCCCTGACATTAAGACTAATTATTTTCAAAGAACTAGACATATCTGGACCTACATGAAAAACAGAGCAACAACACAGCGACAATAATAAGCTAGAATTTGGCTAGAAGACTTAAAAACAAAAAGGTTAATTACAAACAAACTACGCTTCGACGAATAAATAATGTAACACGATGCAGAATAAGCAACACAATAACGACAGCAATCACACCGGTATAAAATAAGTCTTTCTCCTGGGATTAAGCAGTTCGACCGACACTCAAATGCAAATTTCTAACCCGAGATCGTAAACAAGAGAGAGAAAAAAAACATGACTAGATAGTTGAGATACAAAAAAAAAAAACAATATAGTTTAAGTCAATGTCATGCAGGCTGGGGAGAATTGACGAGATAAATAATATAATTATTATACGTACTTGACGTCTAAAGCTTATCGAGATCTTTAGGATGTTGTACTTTTATTATTTCGGTGCCAGCGGGATCTGTTTTGACGTAAATCTTTCCGTCCAGAGTCCAAACTCGCCAATCTTTGTGAAGACGCTTCTTGTCTCGCACTTTCTTAAATAAACTTCCCCTTTGAGCCGTCAGATTTTCGTTTATGTACACTCTTTCTGCGCCTCGCAAAGCCTCCCGAACGTTTACTCTGCGCAGCTTACGGCGATTATGATACATTCTTTCTTTACTATAATAATTGGAAAATCTAACGATTATTGGCCTTGGTTGGATGTTACCTTTTTTCACGCGGTGGGAAATATCGACGTCTTCTAAAACCAAGTCCACGTTCAAACATTTTGCAAGGTCCAGGATGATTTGTTCTGTATCTTCTTCACTTTCTTCGGGAATGCCATAAATCTCTAAGTTAAATTTTCTGGTGTATTGTTCAAGATCGTCGTGCATTAATGAGAGTTCGTTTACTTTCTCCTCTAAGGAAAGCTTCTGTGCCTTGCTAGCTTCTAACTTGTTCTCAAAATCCACGGCTTTCTGCTGTAGACTAGCGCAGTTCTTTGACATTGTTTTCATCTTGTCCTTTAGCTCCACGTTCTCTTTCACCACAGAGTCGACCCTTTCTTGTGTGAACTCTAGGCTGACTCGTAGATCTTCGTAATTTCTTTGTAAAATTTTCTGTTCTTCAAGCATTAAGTTAGTATTGGTTTCAATTCTTTTCACCGCCTCCCAGATCGTTGCCAGTGTTAAGTCCTGGCCGGATTGAACGCCACGTGCAACGTCTTCCATAGTCGCTAAGTTTTCTTTAGTAAATCGCTTTGCGTTTGGAGATGTTGTAGATTCTTCGCTGCTGGCGCTACTAAGATCACTTCTTTTACGTACAACCTGGCCAGTCTCCATCATTCTCCTGCCATTATCTCATGTTTTATCTCACCGAGCCACGGAGCTCAGAAAAACACGTCCGCCATCTACAACCTCTCGTCCCAGTCCCAAATACTAGAAAATAATATAAACTAGGCAGCTAGAGAATCGCATCTGTTGACAAGGAAGGGCGTCAAGTCATATATACCTTGGTAACGCCTTAATTTTGATATGCGTGAATTGGATCGCGACGTTTTAGTAAGAGTTTGAAGAGAAAACCTGCAAGACTTCTGTAGAAATATGTTATAAAAATAGTACTGTGAGAGAAAATTACAAGCTGGGAGGACTTTAGGATGTCCATCACTAGTCATATGCGAAGTTTAAAGCTTAACTTTTCAGCGACTGTCTTAACTTTGGGCTTGATTTAAGAGTTTGTCAAGCGAAATTTTGGGGAGAACTGCGCACGCGCGCCACGTTTGACCGCTGTGTGCCACCCGTCTGCCCCTCCGTTCTTTCGTTCGTCGTTAAGTCACTCTTTGAGTGACTCGTTAAGTCGCTCGTTCATTCGTTCATACGTTCATACATTCTTTCGTTCGTTCGTTCAGTCAGTCATCTGGATTTCTCCGACCAGAGTAGACTGATAAGATAGTAATCAAAATGTTACTTAACTTGACCTTTACCTAAGTTTCCCTAAACTTCCTAATTTCCAAATGTCGTTTAATATAAACATAGGTCTGCATGTAAAGTGGACATGTTTGCTTACTAGTTTTTCAAGTTACACGAGTTACTTTATTGACTTTTGGCTAAGTTTGTGACAATAGCAGTCTTTTCGATTTACTTATTGTGAATTGGGCCACTCTACTTTGTAAACTTCTCGTCGCCCAATTTAAAACGATAAAGGCTACCCAACATTAGTCTTGTCGCCTGAAGACTAAAGCAAGTCTGCTTCACGCGGCTCAGCGCTGCTAGATCGAGTTCTCGCAGCCCTACGTGAGTGTTTGGACGACCAATGACAATACTTTTAGCTGCTAATAAGATCAAAGCGACTCTGCTCGCAGGGTAGCTGCGAAAAATCTTCAGAGAAATCGAAGATTCGTCTTGTGAATTAAGCCGTTGGATGCGATTTGAGGTCGATTATGCGAAACAGCAAGGTTGCGTAACATCGAGAGTTTTTTGTTTTATTACTTTAACAAATGGTAAACCTCCCAAGTGCATCCATAACTCATTATAACATAACTAACGCAAAGCTCGTTCTGATTGGCTTATTCAGCATCTACTATTTGCCCATGGGTGTATGCTGCTGACGTACTCAATAACTAAAGCATACACCCATGGGCAGAAGATGCTGAATTAGCCAATCAGAACGCGCGCTTTGCCTTAGTGATGTTATAAACCTAATTATTAACCGAGAGTGAGTTCTTTACGGGAAATATCAGACCGAGACCTTGACAAGGCCGAGGTTTGAGATTTTTCCCGTAAAGACCGAACATTCGAGGTTAATAGGTTGCTTATTATGTGGCTTTTGGCTTGGCTTTTGCAGGCACGTAATCGGCCCGTGTGTATTAATATACAGGAGAATAATGCCCTATATATATGGCTAGCTCTGCGAACGGGCAAGATGAATCAAATCCTGCGCTGTGATTGGCTACCCGAGCGGGGAAGATGGAGCCATCTTGCCCGCTTGGGACTACCCGCCTTGTCCCGCAAGAAACATTTTCCTAAAAGCCATATAATAAATCCTTTATTGACCAAGCTTGTTCGGTCAAGATGGCTTGATATTGGCCTCGTTCGTTTTGGAGTGTTTATGGAACTCGACTCCGTCTCGGTCCATAAACACGCGGAAAAAGAACTCGTCCAATATCCAGCCATCTTGACCTCACACTTGGTCAATAACCCATGCGTATTAGCCAATCAGAGCGCGATGTATATCGGCTACAAAGTCAAGTCATATAACAAAATATAATAAAGCAATAATAAAGAAGATTTTACCAAGCTCATGGCCATTAAGCTAGGTCTTGTAATACTTACTCTTCCAAGATACGTCGGTATATCCACCAAATATGTATTGGCCAACTCTAATAATTGTCACAGTGGGTCCCTTTCCATCACAATTACTGTGAAATGTGGACGCGGCTGAGCCGTCTGTACTTGCATGCCAGCACCGCACAAAGTAACTCCGCGATACACTCGGGAGAGCTGGGTCTAAGTAAGTTATGAGCTTTCCCAAGTATTTGCTGTGATCGAGGCTGCCAAGAATTGAAGACGTTGCCAGGCCACCTGGGTACGAGAGACAAATTGTGAAAGCAATTACAGTCGTACTATTGGTTTTCACTGTCATGCCATCAACAATAAAGAGAACAACGTTTTAATAAATTAAGTCCAGAATCGGAGAGACAATAGATTGTTGATGTATAAACAACCTCACTAAGATTCAGGTTTGTGCGTTTCTTCAAACCTGTGTTATTCGAGAAATATTTGTCCCAAATTTATAGAGCTTTGTATGGAGACGCCATGCTGGTGCTGCCAATAGAGTAACTATCAATTTTTATTTCGGAATATGACGACATCACAAGGAAACCGTTAATCTCATTAACTTTCTGTTTAAGTTTCCATATAATTCGAGCTTATTTGTTATCGTTTTTATGGTAATATCGATTTTACTAAGAAATACAACAACCATTACACTACTCGCTGGCTTGTTAAGGCGGGGGTACACGTGAAGGCTGTTTTGACGTCGCTTAACCTTTCTGCCAATATCTCGGTCACGTTTCAAGCGACACTAAATCTCTCTGCTCATCTCATTAACCACTGTTTGGCGGTTTTGTGTAAATTTTTGGGCATTTTGGGAAAGAGATATTTTTACTCAACGGATGGGTTAAATTGAGGAAAATATGAAATGTTGAAGATTTGATGGATTTGGAAAATTAAAATTTGAAGTGAAGAGTTAGTAGACGGATACCAAACAGTCCCCTACCAACCTGGGGCTCTCTGTTGTGGGGGTCAACTGTCTGGTAGTGTTTCCAACCCATCTTAATCCTAACAATTTTCTTTTAATATTACTTTAAATTTCACTAGCTCCTATTCATGTTTACCCCCGCTTAAAATGCTGAATCCATCTTGTAAGAAACTTTAAGTGTATTTTTCTCAAACTTCTACTTTTGTACAAACTGACTTCACGCCAACATTTTTACTCTGAAAAGTATTTAAGAGAAACTCCTGAAACAATAAACCAAACATATCGTAACATTTTAACATCTGTCGCGTAACACTAGATAATTTGTCCACTATGTTTGGCGCAAACATAGTGGACATACATCAAACATACAAACATTTGTCCATACATCGTCTTGTAATTTTACAGACGATGTATGGACAAAAAAAAAATTTCTCTACATTTAGTTATAAACTAGTACAAATTTCTCCTATCATGATTTTGGTAAATTCTGGTGCATTTTTAAGCATTAGTAGCTGGTTTTGCGAGCTCACCGAACTAATTTTTGTCATGATACCATACATTTCTTCTACTGGTTACCCCCCAAAACGCAAGGGATTATGGGTCATGTGCAAAACAGGAGTTAACTGTCAAAACTTTGGTTGATTGCACGGAACGAAATAGAAAGTTACAAGATGTGCTTGTTTGAAAGTCAAATCTTGTTTTGTAAAAGAGCAGGAATTGTTGATAAGAAATAGGAATGAGGAATGTTTTTATTAATATTATTTTAATTTAATTACATCTAACAATTTAACAATTATCTATTTTAACAATTATTTTTTCTAGTTCTTAATCATATTCTTAAATTGTAGTTTATAGTCCTATGTATTTATATTTGCATTATTTTTGTTATTATTTATTATTAACTTCTGTTGATTTTCTGGTTATTCATTTGTATATATTCTAGCTTTTAATAAGTAGATAGGCAGGTCCACATCAGGACTTCAGTCTTGCGTATTCTCTGTAACCTGCGATATCGAATAAACTATGTATGTATGTATGTTGGCGTCAATGCTATAAATAAAACCTCAAAAGGGTGTGGCTGGTTGCCATAGCAACCACTTTGAGTAAAACGTTCAAAAGTTATTTTCTCTTTTTGAGTGCAATCGCACCCAATTGATCTTTCTTCATCATATTCAACCAAACTTTTTGGTCCTTTAAGCCATTGGGCCACCTTAAAGGAATACGATTTAAAATTCACCTTGCCTGTGATTAGAAACAAGTCAAAAACACCAAAAGAAATTCAGAAATATTTACAACGTTCACCATTGAATGGGTTACACGGTAAAATCGACAAAAGAATAATGTTATATTTTTAATTACCTATTTCGAAGAACACTTCGATGTCAGAAGGAGTGAAATACAAGGCTCCAGTGAAAAACCTACAGTCGCCAGCTGAAGATCCGGGGGGTACAGAGTATGTAGAACCACATCTGCTATAAGAATTGGTAGGTAGGTTGATGGTAGGGTTGTCCGATATGTAGATATCGTGTGTGTGTCCTGTACCATAACCAAAAGTGGGTCCATAAGTCGAACACGTGTGGATTGCTTCGGTCTTTCTTTGATACTGGGTCAGTTTGACAGGGTTATATCCATTGTTGTTGTAAAGCGAGAACAAGAAAGCTTTACTGGCTGACGAGTAACTGCAAGAACCTGAAATAAAGACAAGCGGATTGTAACATTACAAATAAAAACAAAGAGAAGCCGAGGAGATAAAAATGCTTCAGAACAGAGAAACAACTGCAAAAACACTGAAGAAAAACGTGTTTGACCACTGAAGTTGCTGGCAAAGATGTTGTGTAAATGTTGTGTGAAAACGCGATATTCGAGTTCAATAATTGCTTTATTATTCGATCACCAAGTGTTTTTTCATTGTTAAATCACTGTCTGACAGCTCAGGAAAGCGATCTGCTATTTTTACCGGGGCCCAGCCGAAGGCTGGCACCGGTCCGGTCATAAAATGCAGACGGTTTCTGTCTTTTTTTTCAACGTTACATTGTGAGGGATATACCGCTGACTTGAGATATATCGCTGGCTCGTTACTCTTGGGAGTGCTCGCTGGTTCATTGAAATCTTATCCGCCATTTTGAAAAGCAAGAGGCATGGAGGACAGTCAAGAGAAAGATTATAGCCTTTGGGGGAACGACACGTTCCCCAACCTTAACGATGCACTAGTTTACGAGCGAAAATTTAAGAGTGAATATTTGGAGAGACAAATTTACGAGCGATTACTTAAGAGTGAACCTTCCATCGTGAAACTTATCGAGAATAAGGGTCAATAAGAGCGACTTGTCAAAGCTATCTACATTGAGTGAACCTTCCATCGTAAAATTGATTAGCAAAGGATAGACTGTAAAAAAATGTTTATTAGAAAGTGCTCAATTCAGTTAATTCGAGACGTTTCGGGAATAACCCCTTCATCAGTCGGGATGTTTCAGCCACGAAAATTAAATTATTATGATT
>OZ026607.1:16684621-16687121 GCA_964020085.1 Micromussa lordhowensis | reverse complement strand
GGCCACCGCGTCTCCAGCAATTACAAAATTTATTATATGGCTAGCTCCGCGAGTGGGCAAGATGAATCAAATCCTGCGCTGTGATTGGCTACCCGAGCGGCCGAGATGGAGCTATCTTGCCCGCGCCTTGTCTCGCAAGAAAAATTCCACGAAAGCCATATAATAAATCCTTTATAGACTAAGCTTGTTCGGTCAAGATGGCTTGATATTGGCCTCGTTCTTTTTTTGCGTGTTTATGGACCGAGGATGAATCGAGGTCCATAAACACGCAAAGAAAGAACGAGGCCAATATCCAGCCATCTTGACCTCACACTTGGTCAATAACTCATATATCTTGACCTCGCACTTGGTCAATAACCCATATATACTGCACTCAATTAATCGTATTGGCAGAGGCAGGCTTCTTAAGGAAATTGTACCGTTTATGCTGAAAAACAAGTTACATGATGAATTATCTTTTGAACCAATCAAACAAGAACCAAACACATGCAGCAGAGGAGAAGCGCGAGGAAACGCGTGCGAGAGCTGTGATAGGGACGAGTTGTGATTGGTTCTAATCTTAGACTACTTCTGATTGGATGACAGCGTGTCGCGAGCATCGTCTAGCCAGTCGCTGGTTGAAACCACCCTATTTGCTAATATTTATTACCTATTTCGTAGAACACCTCAATGTCAGTAGGAGTGAACTTATCCCCCGCGGTACCAACGAAAAACCGGCAGTCACCAGCTGAATATCCGGGGGGAACGGAGTACGTAGAGCCACATCGGGTAGAAGAGTTTTGGTTGCTCAAAGCGTTGTCCGATACGAAGATGTCGAAAACACTATTATCATGACCAAAACTGGGCCCGTAAGTGGAACAACCATACATTGCTTTTTCCTGATTTTGATACTGGGTCAGCTTAATAGGATTGTATCCTTTGGTGTTGTAAAGTGAGAAGATGAAAGCTTTACTGGCTGTGGAGAAGTCGCAAGGATCTAAATTGAAGAGAAACGTTTGAGACATTCTAAACACCTCGGATGAAAACAAACAATGGCAAAACGAAACTGTATAGCTGGGGGGGAGGGGGTACTCTCTTATATGGGCGATACAGGTATGTGCGGCCACACAAGGTCTAGTTTTTTAGCTCTTTTGGTCAGAAACGGGGTGTAGATTTTGCCCATCTGGTCTCAAATAGGGTATTGTTTTTGAACTCGTCTTGAATTGGTTATGTTTCATAAAGGAAGCTATCATACCTAATAAAAGCATATAAATATTACCTTTAACATTGGTCTGAACTAGGGAACTCATTGTAAGGCAGGTCTGAAACAGGTGATTGATTGAGGGTCAGTTCTTACATGGGGTATCGAATGTTTGGTCAGGTCATATATAGGGTAGGGGAAATCACAGATTCTAGTCTTAAATATGGGGTGAGGGTTTTGTGAAGCGAGCCGCACACCCTTACCCAATTTTTCTGGGAGTACCAGCCTCAGGCCGTAGAGCTAAAAGAAAGGAAACAACCGTCTGAAAGATACTTACTGCTATGCCAGGACACGTCGGTATATGCACCAAATATGTAGCTGCCGGACTTAATGATTGTCACGGTGGGTCCCTTTCCATCACAGTTGTCGTGGAATGTCGATGCAGCCGAACCGTCAGTCTTGGCATGCCAACACCGCAGAAACCCGCTACGCTGTGAGTGCAGGAGGACTGGGTCCAAAAAGGAAATCAGCTTCTCCGTGTAATTTTTGCGATCGAGGTCGCCAAGAATAACAGATGAACCCAGTCCCCCTGAGTAAAGTGAGACAAAAGTACTTTAAGGTGGCTCAAAACAGTTTCCAGCACTTTAATAAATAAATTAGCAGAATATGGTAAAAAGGTGAAAGTCGTAAAGTCTGCATACGAGCCAAGTGGCCCATCAGGCCGGAGCTTATCCCGGTTTCTGTAGCATGAAGCGACTAGGAGTATTTCTACATCCTCTTGTATGGCATGCTAGTCCATCGCAGGGTAACCCCCAGCATTAAATTCTCCGATACCAATTGATGCACCTGATTGGAGAGAGGCACTGTGAGAGTAAAGTTTCTTGTTCAAGAGCACAACATAATGTTCCCGCTCAGGACCCGAGTCCGGACCTCTCGATCCGGAGTAGAGGGCACTAGCTACGAGGCCACCGCAAATATGACCCACCCAGAAAGGCCTTGTTTTTGTATGAGACAAAAATATATCTTGATCTTTGGTATACCCCCGCTCGGCGCACGTAGCTACGAATTAAAAGTTATCCTAGGATTACAAAGCTAGGACAGAATGGCTCGTTTATTAATTGATACCATCACTGCAAATGTGACAGACGTAAAACTCACGGAAACTTGTGCAGTATTTTCCGTTTCCGAAATATGTCGGTTTGCACGAGCATGTGTAGGAGCCCGCAGTGTTGTTACAGTCCGCATTGACGTCACAATCATGTGACCCGTCGGCACATTCGTCAGCATCTGCAAAACAAAGAATAATTATAAGAAGCGCAA
>OZ026607.1:16614621-16679621 GCA_964020085.1 Micromussa lordhowensis | reverse complement strand
GTGTCTAAAATGGATATCTCTATGTTCTAGAAGCCTTTTTCGTTAATTCCCGGCATTTGACCACTTCAAAAGGATGAAGGAGCCTTCCTATTTACAACCTATAAAGATTTTAAAGTTTAACCGAAGACCTAGACAAATTTTCCGAAGATGACCCGAAGAATTACGACGATTTCCAAAGGCGATTTAAGTCGTAAAGATGTAAAGAATTTCCAACATATATTTTTTATCATGATAAGTTCGCTCTTCGTATTTACAACGAATGCTGTGTTTCTTTTTGTGAATTAAGAAATGAGGAATTCTCTAAACTGGGTAAGAAAAGAACTTGATAAAACTATACCGATTAGTTATAATTACCTCTGCCAAAGTCTCGAGTAAAGTAATATCTGTCAGGGTCTGGTACAAAATCTTCAGGTCTTGCTTCCTTGGTTCGATTGTTCAATTCACACATCTCTTTGGAAATAACGTAGTTGAAACTTTGGCACCTCAAGTGAAGGCGACACTTTTGAAGGCAAACGTAGGAAGGCTCCGTCATCCTTTTGAAGATGTGTCTCTGTAACATCATGCCAAGCTGCGAATCTTCTTTACCTTGTTTGCTACATTGCCGTGCCTCCACTCCACAAAACAGTTGCGATATTCCAAGAAAAGCTGTCAGATAAAAAAGCTTTTTGACAAAAGCCATTTCGCTTATCTCCTTGGCAAGACAATCCTTAAAATGAATATTTCGTAAAATAATTGTTAGTGCGCCGTGATGGATGAACTCATTTGTCAATTTAGCTCGTGATATTATTTTTTTTGACGTAAACAATGTTTTGTAAGAAACTTATGCAACAAGATTAATTACCTTCCAGAACCAGTTAATAATTAATATAATGTATTTTCCCCTCAAAACTTAACTTATTTACTTCCTGAACGAAATGAGGAAAATTCCATGGAAGATTTTCATGGAAGTGACTCCCGGGGAAAATATTTCGCCATGGGTTATATAACTTCAATAAAAACTGTTATTGAACTTGAAAAAAAAAAAAAACAAATTAAATCAATGGACCTGAAACGTGGAAAGAAACATAACCACAAATATTTATCGACGTTTCCTCGAAATGTTACTACCTCCGGGAAAACGGGACTGTTTTTAAGTGCAAAAAAGTCGCCAATTTATGGTTTAATTTCATTTTACTCACGTCTCGTTTATTTCAAATTCGTTATAAGTAATAAAACTGCAGTTTGAATGTTTTTCCCAGTACGTTAAGAAGATGTTAAAAGCTTATTTTTCTCCTGAAACAAAATGGATGAAGTTGATGAAACACGACAAAATCTGCTATTAACATTGCTAAACCCGCTGGCTATCAATAATTTGGATGAAGCTATATACAGCTATACATATTTGTGGCTTTTTCCATTTGTGAAAGTTCGATCTACATTAAAAATTGAATACACTATACAGCCGTGCCAAATGGTTTATAATTGGTTCATTAAGTCATATCCGTTAATTTCGTTTTGCCTGCGAAGTACTGTTATTCACTTATTCATCCATAAAAGAAGGCTGTTTTGTAAAACAAAGTTTGCCGAAAAGCAGATAAGTGGTAAATTAGGTCTTTAAAGCGATATTTCATAACTTTAAAAGGCATACTCGTGAACAAGATAGAAAAAAGATAAAATAATCATTTCCTGTGCAAATAAATGTTAATAATTAATTGCAAGAGAATTGACACCTTTTCCGTTAAAAATGGTTTTAGCGTGGAAAAGCAAAAATATACTGTTTCTTGTTAATTCCCGAACTAAACTTACGTTGCTAATAATAATAATAATTATTGAGGAAACGTTTTTACATATGTGGTTTTCGAAAAGGACCTCAGAGATTAAGATTAAAAACAAATATATCTAAGAGGACGAACAATATAAACTTTATAAAACACCTAAATTAAAAAATTATAAACCTGTCGTTTAAAAATATTTGGTAGATATCATATAATTTGGTAGAGTCTCGTATCATCTCGCTAAGAGAATTAAAATCATTTACAGCGTGATAGGCAGTTCTTTGTTTTCGCAGGGGAGTCTAAGATTGACTTTGTTTCTGGTTTTATACTTATGTAGATGTTGTTGTGTTAATAAAGTCAATTCGTGATCCATTTAGACATTTGTAAACATGCAGACATCTTCGTTGGAAACGCATTTCTCCAGTGGTATCCACTTCAGAGTTGCTAATGCATGCGAAGCAGATGAATACAGCGGTTGATCTAAAATTATTTTAGCTGCCTTAGTTTGCAAAACTTGTGTAGGCTGGACATTAAAGTTACATTATGCTTGTCACCGCAGACTAGGTCTGCATACTCGAATAAGGGCATGAAAGGACTTTTATAGAAAAGGATGCGCGCCCTGAATGGTAATAAATGCTTAATGCGCCTAAGTAAGCCAAGCCTTTGGTTAATTTTCCCTGCCATGTCTTCGACATGATTTGTCCAGGTAAAATCAGACGAGAGTAAAATTCCAAGATATTTAAAACAAGAAACGTTGTTCACACAATGATCAAAAATTGATGCAGTTAGAGCAACTTTGCTCTCCAGTTTCATGCTACTGCCTATGAGCATACATTTGGTTAGTTCTAAATTGTGACTCAGGCCTCGTGCAATTGCCTTCGCTAAACGTTTGCAGTAAGTTTTCTTTTGAATTATTACAAATGGAAAAGGAAAACTGTTTATGTCGTCGACAAGTAAAAACAAGACTGAGCACTTCGTATGATGAGTAAAGTTAAAATTCATTAATTAGAGATGTGGTTTTAACTCATTTAGCTTGTGTCTCCTTTGCTTGAAACTATCATTTTCTCACTAAATTACGAAAACACATGCTGTTTTCGTTTCCCAGTTTCAAGGACCTAGAAGGCTTACGTTTCCTTTCTTCTTCACCTGTTGTTTTTCAATATAACTGATCAATAAAAACATTTGTGGCTTTCGGTTCGTGATCGTTGATTTTGTTATGCATGGAAAATACTTACTGGTTTATTTCCTTTATCTGAGGTCCGTCTGAGGAGGATATTCAATATTAATGTTTTCCTTTAATTAAAAACACTTGTCAGTTAATAGCACTTGTTTGAAAGAAGGAGTGTTTATAAAAGGTAGTTCTTGAATAAAATATAAACACTTAAAAGCAAGCCTGAAATTCTATGCTAATCTTCAACACAACGAAGAATTAAAATCGTGGATTTGACATCATTGATTTAGAAATAAGAAGAAGCCCTGCGCTAGCGTTAAGTTCAGCTTTATAAAAAAATTTTGGGCCGCAAGCTTCCAGCTCGTTTCAGTTTAATTGATTTTATTGTCGAGCTGTGGAGCAACAGGAAGTCCTACGTGGTTGATTGCACTTATTTATACATACGAATTCTCTTTCGACACAAAATTATTCCGTCGACGTTTAACGAACCTGAATAAATGGAAAAGACTGCAATTCAATAGGCCTTATCACGGTTTCCGACGCCATTTTGACGGGTAGGCAAAGCGGTCAGAAATTACAGTGTTTGTATGGGAATCCGATGGCAAAGAACTTTTTCCAAAATCGAATTTTACACAAATTGTGAATCGCAATGTTAAAATATCAGGTGGAAGATTGTATTCACCAAGTTTGAAGGTTGTAGTTTAACTAGAAGACGCTCAGTTAATTTTTATAATTTTCCATACATTTGTCTGTAAATTTGGCTGGGAAGACGCGGCGGCGCCGAAAAAAAAATTACAGACAAATGTATGGAAAATTATAAAAATTAACTGAGCGTCTTCTAGTTAAACTACAACCTTCAAACTTGGTGAATACAATCTTCCACCTGATATTTTAACATTGCGATTCACAATTTGTGTAAAATTCGATTTTGGAAAAAGTTCTTTGCCATCGGATTCCCATACAAACACTGTAATTTCTGACCGCTTTGCCTACCCGTCAAAATGGCGTCGGAAACCGTGATAAGGCCTATTGAATTCAAATTTGGAAAAAAACAAAACAAATACACCTATTTGCAACTCTGACTTGTGCAGTTTTAAAGAATTGTATCGTGTTTAACAGGGCTCAGTGACGAAACTGTATTGTCCAGTTAAGATCATACTGCTGTGTTAATCCTGACCAATCCTACTATGTCTTGCAAGAGAAAAATGAAGTCTCGTTGTATTCGTTTTAAAAGCTGGCTGTATGCGTGTTCTTGACCCGGGCGAGTACTCCCTTCTGGATCTAGGGGTGGTTCGGGTGGTTCGGTCGAACCCCCTAAACTGAACGTAAAAACGAAAACAAACGCGTGGTTATCCGTCTCGATTATTGTCAGTATTAAGAAAATTCATCCTTTAACATACTGTAGTTAGCACAAAAATGGAGATGACTTAAGAGCAATTAAACCACTTCAAATTGCCCCTGAAAACGCTGGAAATCGCATTTCAGAGGCCCTAACATTACACATTTTCCGGGAGAGCATGCCCCGGAACCCCCTAGGGGCTACCGCCTTCGGCGGGCGTTTAACCGAACCCCCCTTCGTCAAATCCTGGATCCGCCCAAGTTTTTAGCCGTTTTGGTCAGAAATAGGGTATCAATTTTGCCCATTTTGGTCTCAAATAGGGTATGGCTTTTGTACTCCACTTTTGAATTGGTCAGGTGTTTTAGAAGGAGCTACTTTTTTATCATTAACGATAAGACCATCAATAAAAGCCCTTCACAATGCCTTTAACATCGGTCTGAACTAGGGAACTAATTATTAGGCACGTCCCAAACTAACCTCTTGCTAACACAACGGTCAGGTCTTAAAAAGTGTATCGTATTTTTGGTCAGGTCATAAATAGATCGAGCAGGGTAAAATCGCACAGTTTGGCCGCACACCCCCAATAAATGTTTCTGGAAGTACCTCCCTACCCCAGAGTCCGTGATGGTAAGTTTATGGGGCCTGTTTTATTACTGCAACTATAGAGTCTAAATGAACGTAAATTCTAGTTTGTTCTAAATTCTTTTGGTCAGAAGCTTATGTTATGTTCTAGACATTGTTATTGTTTTCCTATATAGATTTAGGGTATCTTTCCGTGAGCACTTACAATTAACTGTTTAATTTAGCATGCCAAGGAAAAGTTAATGGTTTTTAGGACTAGTAACTTCAATTCACTATCTCCTAAACAACCTTTGCTTAATATTAGGCGAGGCATATTCAGTAAAAAACTGTTTCGCGTACCTACTCTTTAGTTGTTTCCTTTTGGCCATAAATTCTTGTCAAAAAGTCAAACACAGCTAAATGAGCCGGGAAGCTTTTGAATTTTCAGTGGACAAGTCCGCCTACCCAGTGACAGGTGGCTGCAGTATAATGCTCTTGTTGCCCTCTCTTACCTACTTTACAGACAAAATAATTAGATAACATGACCATCTATTGAAATTTCAATAATAATTAACAATTATCCTGCGAAATCGCGCGGAATATCGTCTGATACTTAGCCGACGAGGCCGTAGGCCGAGTCGGCTAAAATCAGACGATATTCCGCGAGATTGAGCAGGATAATTGTTTTATTATTCAACAAATTGATAGCAAAACAGCCTAAATCTTTGTAAATCTCTCTGTCGACATTTTCTCACTTCACTTTTTCTTCCCGCGTACGAAGCTACGTATACCGCCGGATATCTGTTACCTACGGATGACAGATATCGAGAGCATCATGACCATATTTGGATAGTGTTACAATTTGTTGAATAATAATAGCTAATATACCTGTGAAATGTCTGGATGTTTTAATTAGCAGGTTTCTTGTCTACTTCAATCCCAGGAAAGAACTGTTTTTAAGTCAACAGTTTTCACACAAATGTTCAGAAATAAATATTTTTCACCTCAAGGTTTCACTAATGACAGTAGGCTTATTTCCGAGAGAGAACATGTGGTAAATAAATGGACTAAAACACAACGCAATTAAATGATCTATTTACAAGCGTAATAATTATAATATTCGGTTAAACTGAGTTTTAACTGGAATTTCTCAACATTCCGAAAAAAAAACATCAAAGGGTCTTTTAAGACTTTTCAGAATCGAGTTTATCTGAGATATACCACGCCTCTGCATAATTTTGCAACACTGCAACATTTTTGCTCAGTTTGTGATAGACTACGGTTGGATTTCTAAGCTTCTGCGTGACGCGGCATTTATGTTGTCGAGTGACTTATTTCGGGACTTATTTCGGGGAATTTGGCCATCTGAACAGTTCTTGTATAGGAAAAATATTATTTTAATCGTTTTTGAGTTCCTCGAGAGATAAATTTCCCCCTTTGTAGCAAAACTCAGTGACAGATGTTTCTGTTGGTTTCCGACCGCCATGTTGGTGCCCATCCACCAACATTTGCGTCTCCATACAAATCCCTATAAATTTGGGTAAAAAGTTTCTCCGCATATCTTGCATAAGAAAAATTATTGAGACCTGAATCTTGGCGAGAGTCTTTGCATACTTACCTTCTTTAATTCTGGACTTCATCTATTGAACAGTTTTGATTTTTATTTTGAATGGCGTGACACTGATAACCAGCAATTGAGCCAAAAAATGAATTGGTACCTCTTAAGGCGGGGTAAACGCGAAAGCCGTATTTTGGCTGGGTATTATGTTTTTAATGCAAATATCTCGTTTACGTTTCAAGCAATCAAGAATCTCTATGCTCATCTCACATAGCTATGTTTTGGGTTGTTTTGTAATTTTTTTGGTGATTTTTAGGTATATTTGGAGAGAAATAGTTTTTCTCAAAGGATTAGTAAAATTGATGGAAATAGGAAATTTTGAAGATTTGTTGTTGTTTTAAAATTAGAGTTTGAAATTAAAAATTGGTACATACACTCTTCAAGTAAATGGACAAAAGGAAACTACAACATAAAGCGTCCCGTTCATGTAACCCAACATAACTCGGACGATTTTGACATAAAGGTGTCCGAAAATATAACCGTCTGAAATTTTTATAGTGCAGTTTGACACTTGTAAATAGTTCTAAATCCGCTAGCTTCTTTTATGGAGCGAAGTCTTGTTGAGACACTTAAGATAGGTAACGGATTGATAGAATTTTTCTTATTATCCCGTCGATATATCTGTAAAGCCAAAACAGTCATTTTAACAGATGTTGTTTCAGTCTAAAACGTGTTTTGCAGCCGTAAATTTAAGTTCGCTATGTTTCAGTAAAGTGTCCGAAATTTTTGCTCGAAAAAGTGTCCAAAAATAAACCGTCCAAAATAAAACGTGCGGAAAACGGAAGATGTAGGTTCGCAAGTATCCTTGGGATATAAGAATGATATAATTCCCAGGATCCTTTGGGGTTTCTTCCTGTCAAGAAGACTTAGCCGGCAAAATGGCGGACTTACACGTGTATTTTATTTCAGCTCTGGTTTTGTCTTGCTGTTTACAAATTTTAGCGGAGTATGCGAGTCTCGCTTGTCTTTAGTTGCGATAATATTTAGCTCTTGCACCTGTAATATTTTTGTTTGTTTAATTCAGGAGGGATTTTTATATCATCTTGGGCGTCCCTCGAGACGCGAGCAAGAATCAAGTCAAGCGAGCGTACAGAAAGTTAGCGATGAAGTGGCACCCGGATAAAAACAAGGACGACCCCAAAGCTCAAGAACGATTTCAACATTTGAGTGCTGCATACGAGGTGTGTTTACCATAATAATTTCAAGGTAATACTGCGAGCAGACATGCCTTGAAATCCTTTAAGTTAAATGATGAATAATTAAGTTAAAGCTTGAGGTTTTAAAACTTGCTTGTTCTGTGGCTGGTAGCAATTCGGCAGTCAGGAAAACTAGGTATAACCTGCGAAAAAAAATTCAAGTTCCATTTTGTTGTACTGAATTAGTTTGACGCCTATGAAAATGTCCACATCAGCTTTGTATGTGCGGAATTGGAACGTTTATCCGCGGAATCAACGTAACTTATTCGCTAAGCTTACGTCGCGTCTTCGACTGCAACTAAACTAACTACAGACTCTCCCTTTCAAAAATATAAACCCACGGCCGAGAACTAAGGGCACTGGCTAATTTCTAGTAACTACTGCTTTAGGCCGTCACATTTAACTGAGCACTTGTTTCTCATCGGAAAATTCTTTTGGCCCAGTATATTTGCTCGATTCATCTTTCCTTTCGAACTTCATGATCTGTGTAATTTTTATGTGCGCATCAAATTGACAGTCATATAAAACTTTCTGTAGCGCCTTATTAATTTCGAATTGAAAGTAAATTTGTTTTATTTTCGTGGAATTTGTCAGTTTTATGAGGACGTGTTTTTAAAAGCTAAGCTGAGTTTTGTGTATTATGTAAATCGGTCGTTGTGTCTGTTCGTGATTGGTTAGTTTCACTGCATAAAAGTAAACACAGGCCTCAGAAACACATTTTCAAAATTCGGACTACATTTGCATTTCTTCAAGTACCACATTTTGTTAAAAAGAGAAGTTCTAGATTTCAGACCAAATTTTGGCTAAACTTCATAATACCCGTCCACTTATTTGCATCTCATTGAATAAGAATAGCAACTATTGTTTTATACCTTGTTCTTCAAAGTACACCGACACATGTAAATGGTAAATGAAGTAAACAGGTATTCTGAAGTTGCTCCCAAATTTTTATTGTTGCTTCTCTTTTACACTGATGCAAGAACGGTGGAATTGTTAATTAAAGTGGATGCCTTGTTTAGAAGGACATGTACCGTACATGTATCATGAAATTCAGAGCTTCCTTATCCCAAAGATCGCTCTTATGAAAATTATATGAAGAAATGTTTTCAAAACATGAGCTTTGCTATTAAAATACAGTAAGACTAGGGAACACAACAACATTAATAGCTGAAAAAATTGTCCAATTTTAATCTTGGACAGTGTTTCAAAATAAAGCCGTTGGCAATAATTTTTAAGGATCCAAAATTCTAAGTGTCTGAAATATTTTCAGTACAGTATAAAAATTTAGAGTAGCTCCAAGGTGCTTAGTTTCATTATTGAGCAACTCTAGTTGAAACACTGCTTGACATACACAGTTGCTCAATAGAATTTGATGTTTTGTCTCATTGGCTTATCTGTAAAACCTCGAGTGTGACGTAAAACTATCATTTTCACAGATGTTGTTTCAGGCCCCGTGCACAAGTATCTGGATATGTTTGAATCTGCAACTTTTTCTTTCGGGATACGGCTTTTCGTCCACATGCAACTGGTGAATTTGTCAGTGAATTAGGATATTTTTGAATCTGCTCTCCATGAATACACTACGTGTGGATGGGGAAATTTTTGAATCCGGAATGAAAAAAGTTGCAGATTCAAAAATATCCAGATACATGTGGACGGGGCCATGTTTTGCTGGTGAAATTTTATACTTGCACTGTGTTTCAGCAAAGTGTTGGAAGTTCTTTTTGTCTGAAATGAGACAAAACGTGTCTGAGAAAAAAAGTGTTTCGCAAGTAATGTAGCCCTTGACACAGACTGCAAATTTATTAAGAGTTCAAAAGTAGCTGCCTACTCCAAATATAAAGCTACCAACTTCAAAACCTCCCTGTCTTATGTAAATAGACTACCTGCCTGGACATCATGAAAACATCAACTCTTTTACTGGGCTCTCATTGAGTCCCTGGTATTACCTTTTTTTTTTTTTTTTTTTTTACAATACTTTATTTCACATTTCCTTATTACATCATTAAGTTTGTGAATGAAACCCTATTTAAATGAATTAACATTTTTCTATTAACATGTTTTTGCAAGTATTTCGGTTACTCATAAAACAGATACACCATATAGAAAAAAAAAAGAAAAGAAAAAGACAACAGCAAGGAAAAGGTATTACAATTAAACATTAAAGATACAAAACATGTTTTTCATAAAGATGCCATTTTTTTTCAAAAGATCGATACTTATTTTGTTTTTTTGCAATAAGCTTTTCTGTGTCATACTTGTTTTTTAAAATTTGGATAAAATGCGTAATTGATGGCTTATTGTCATTGCGTCTACAATCCCATAAATAAATTTTCCCTAAAAGTAAGACATAATTTTCCAGATCCATCTCCTCCCTCAAAAAACCAACAATAACATCACTTAGTAATAGGTATCTGCAACTACTTAATTTACTCAAAATGTTATAATTTACATCATTCCAAAAGGCTTGCGAAATAGCGCAATGAAACAAGAAATGCTGAATAGTCTCAAGAGCTTCATTACAAAATGTACAATTAGGGTTGGCGATATATCCTATTTTAAAAAGAAGATCGTTCGTAAATAAAATGCAATTTAACACCTTATACTGAAAGGATCGAACATAAGGCTCAGACGCAACATGGAGTGGTAGCAGGTATGTTTTGGAGAGTTGCTCTTCCGTTAAGTTAAAATTATCCGCTAGCATGACCCATTTCTTTGGCCTCTGATATGTAAACTTTATCAAAGAACTATAATAGTGACGACAACTATAATTTTCTAGATCAAAGATCATTTCAGAGTTGGACTTGTACTCTCGTAAATGCAGTGGCACTGATTTTCTTAAGCCTGTCCATATCAAAAAATTTGATACTAATCCCTTTTGTTTCATAATATTGAAGGACTCAATATTATTAATATCAAATAACAGATCTTTTGTATACTTAATTTTCTTAACAAAGTATTTTTTATAAAAAACACTTTTGCCATCAATCAAAATTTCCTTATTATTCCAAATAATATATTTACAACTATTATCAGGGTCAGCAATTTCTCTTATATTTTGCCACCATATCAAAAGTTCTTGATAAAAAGATGATGGAATATCAATTTGATCGGTGCTATAATTGCATTCCAACAAAAATTGTCCTCCTTGATGTTTTAAAAGATAATTGAAATAAGACTTCCAAAAGCCATTACAATTTTTGTCAAAAATTCTTTTTAGCCAACTCAACCGTAAAGCTTTAACCATACTTTCATAGTGTATCATTTTAAGACCCCCAAATTCATAAGGTGCATAAGTTGAGAGACAAATAACTTTGTCTTTTCCGTTCCATAAAAAATTAAATATCAAAGTTTGGAATTCTTTTATAATTTCAGCAGGTGTACATAAAATAGAACTCGGATAAATCATTTTTGGGAATAAAATAGACTTAATGATATTGACTTTCCCATAAATGGACAGCCCTCTTATTTTCCATGAATTTATTGTATTTTTAACCTTTTTCAGTCGCTGCTTAAAGTTTTTTTCGACAAGGAGCTGTACATCATAAGTTATGAAAATGCCTAAAAACTTCACACATTTTTGCCACTTGACTCCAAATGGCGTATCCACACGGTCACTAAAGGATCCGATCCACATTGCCTCAGTTTTTTCAACATTCAGTTTCAAACCTGACACCTTTTCAAAGTCATCCAGTAAGTTAAAGAAGGCTTTCGCCGAATTTAAATCAGACAAAACTGAAGTTGTATCATCAGCAAATTGCAATAGTTTAGTTTCCGTCCCGTTAATTTCTATTCCCCTTATATTTTTCTCAGCTCTAACAGCGATAGCCAAAATTTCCACTGCGATTAAAAAAAGGTATGGAGAAAGCGGGTCTCCCTGTCGTACTCCCCTTTCAATTGTAAAGTAATTTGTGCATAAGCCATTGTTAATAGTGCAACTTTGAATATTTTTATAGAAAGCATTTATCCATTTAACAAAACCCTGGTATTACCTTGATCTTCGCTCTCATAACAAACTTGTTGCTTTATGGGTGAGTTGTATTAACAACATGGAAGTTCACCGAGCATATCAAGGGCCCATCTAGCTTGTTTGGCCGTAACAGGTTTAGTAGGTTACAGTCCTGTCCTTATATCTTTTCTTTTGTGTGACAGTACTGACTTTGTGTAGTATTTTGCTCAGAGATCGCATTTACGCACAAATCGTGCGTACGAACGCATAGAAGTTACTTTTGTAGGACACGCAAACATAGGGCCTGTTACGTCATTGGGGTGTACATAATTAGGCTTCAGTTTAACTCAAATGGAAACAAAGTGGAAGAGAATATGAAAAAAGGTTACCACATCGTACGAAAATAATCGTACCCTAAAGGCCGTAACTTTAATCTAAGAAAAGGAAAGTGAGTGAGTAATAAACTTCTAATCAATAAACACATGAAGGATTCAACTTGGTGGCCAAATTAGACCAGTACCACAACTCTCTCTATGTTGTGCAAGGGTCACGATGTAAAAGCCTTCAGATGGAAAAAGGGGCCAAAAAGGGCTCAATTTTTTTCAGAGAGACAATTCATGAGGATGCTCAACTATTGTGCAGTACTGCTACAGTTTTGAAGCTGAGGCACCCAGGACACATTTGCAAAACGAACTACAGTGCAGCTCATATATGTCCGAACCAAAATATACGCGTAATGCGCGTCGGCCCAATACGCGTATATGCGTATACGCGTATGCATATACGCACATACGCGTATGCATATACGCACATACGCGTATACAGTATATACGCGTATGCCTCATTGGTATGTATGAGCTAACGTATTGTTTTTTTCTTTTCTTACAGGTCATTGTTATTTTCAATGGCTTGACAGCTTGCCACAGAGCGAGAAAGAGTTTTCTATATTTTGACAAGCAAGCGACTTGAGCCGTGTCGACTGAACACACACAAATTTACCTTGAAGAGAATTAAATAACGAAACGTGATCGGGCGGCGCACAGAAACTTTGCGAAACAATTCTTACGTCAAAGAAAGATTAACCAAAGATTTGTGCCAAACAAAACTGGAGATATCATTTTTTCGACAAGTATCTTCAGAACGCTTCACATAATAAACATGCTCACGGTAAGCATGCAACTTGCCGATGCGTGCCGAAACACAAAACAACTTTTCCTTGAAGAATAACTAACTAATCGTAAGCGACGCGCCATAGAAACTATGATAAACAATTCTTTGGCTAAAGAAAGAGTATTTTACCGTTTGAATGAACGATTTGGGTCAAATAGAACTGGAGATATCATTTTTTCGACAAGGATCTTCAGAACGCTTCACACTAATAAACATTTCGTAAGTGACTTGCCGACGCGTGTTGAAACACAAAACATTTCCTTGAAGATTAATCAACTAAACGTGAGCAACGCGCCAAAGAAACTTTGATTAACAAGTCTTTGACTAAAGAAAGAGTATTTTATCGTTTGAATGAATGATTTTTGTCAAATAGAACTGGAGGTATAATTCACACAAATAAACATTTCGTAATAAGCGACTTGCCGACGCGTGCCGAAACACAAAACTTTTTCTTGAAGTAAAAAATAACTAAACGCGAACGACGCGCCAAAAAAACTATGATAAACAATTCTTTGGCTAAAGAAAGAGTATTTTACCGTTTGAATGAATGATTTGTGTCAAATAGAACTGGAGATATCATTTTTTTCGACGGAGATCTTCAGAACGCTTCAAGCTTGAAATATTTCGCAACTTGCCGATGCGTGCCGTAACTGAGAATAAATAAACAACTAACATAAGCGGTGCACTATTGAAAGTTTGATAAACAATTCTTCCGTCAAGGAAAGATTATTTTAAATTTGAATGAATGATCTTTGTCAAATATAACCGGAGATATCATTTTTTCGACGGGGATCTATACAACGCTTCAGACAGCAGTAGTAAACATTTCGCGAATGACTTGGCGACGCGTGCCGCAACAAAGATCTTTCCTTGTAAAAACAAAAAAATCGAAAACAGCGTGTTAAAAGAGGGAGTGGAAGCGACTGTTTCAATTTTAGTTCCATTTTTGGTAGTTAAAGATCGAGCAAATGTTGAAAAACGGTCGTTTGTCGGTGAATTTGCGCCGTGATCAAAAACTCGGAAAATGATAGCTTTCATTGATCAGCATGACATTTTAACCACATGCAAATTTAGCTAGCTTTTTCATTCCCACAAATGTCCTTTGTTTGACAAACAATGCTTCAAATAAAGAAACTTATGGGAATGCATAACAAAGGGCCATATACGCGCGTATATACGCGCATATGTGCGCGTATATACGCGAACATGTGCGCGTATTGACATACGCGTATACGCAAAATACGCACGTATAAAATGCGTATGCGCAGTTCGGATATATCTGAGCTGCACTGTATAAACACTGATTATGCTTTTCCTCCTTAAGGTGTTAGCTGATGATGAGAAAAGAAAAGTATATGACAGACATGGTGAAGAGGGACTCAAGAACATGCACCAAGGTGGCGGTGGCGATCCTTTTGATCCATTTTCAAGGTACAATATTTTGATCTTTTGTTTTAGTACATGTAGTCTACTGTGTGAACAACGAATCTGCGTGATTCTGTGCCATTTTGCATTCAATTTAAGGTGGTTCAAAACAGTTTCCAACACTTATATTTGGATAGGTCGTTATAACCACTGTTTATCATTTGATGCTACAATCATGGTATCAAAAAACTGCCCAATCATCGGTGAACACGTTGTCATCATTTTCTTGACACAATAAGTTACCATAGCAACAGTATGACCTCTGAAAAACACCCTTAATTACAGCTTTAGGGGCTTATAATTCAAAAACGGTACGGTCAAATTTTTTGATATTATCAACTTTTGATAAGCATGATAAGACGCAACTTTTGGCAAAGTTTAAAAAAATTCTGTACATGGGGTTCAGAGCCAACTAATATTATCAACCGCAAACCGGGAACTAAGCAATACTACAACTCCATGGCAATGTGGAATCTATCTGTTTTGTATAATAAAGAAACAAAAAAGAAAGTGCTAATCACATCATCTATTCTTCCGAGCCCCAATCGATTGTAAGTAAGAACCAATTGTTATATAGTTGCTTGAGTAATATTGTTCTTGTTAGTGATATTTATTTGCTCTGAAAACGTTATCAGTGGTATCAACACCAGTGATAAATAGCAAGTTGGTGATCATCTCTTGTTTCTTGGTTTTAGTTTCTTTGGAGGGTTTGGATTCCAGTTTGAATCAGGGCATCATTCGCATCAAAGAGAGGTTCCCCGTGGCAGTGACATTCAAATGGATCTAGAGGTCACATTAGAAGAACTTTATAATGGCAATTTCATAGAGGTGAGCTTGAATTACAGAAACAGCACTATTCCTTTAATTTGTTGACAAATGGAGAGGTAAATTGAGCTGATAATATTAGTACTTTGGACCACACGTCAAGAAGATCAGTTGTTTGTTGACTGACAGCTTCATTTGTAGCTTGTGTGATACACTTTTGGCTTGTGTCCACAGGTGCTACGTTTCAAACCGGTTGCTGAGACAGTTCCTGGCACAAGACAATGCAACTGTCGGCAAGAAATGAGAACAACACAGTTGGGTCCAGGCAGATTTCAGATGTCACCTGTTGATGTCTGTGATGAGTGTCCGGCGGTCAATTATGTAACAAAGGAAAAACTTTTGGAGGTTGAAGTAGAGCCTGGAATGAGAGACGGGCAAGAATATCCATTTATTGCAGAAGGTATGGAGATATTTTACTACGATTATCAGTTGAGTAAGGCACGACAGAACTTTGGTGATGAAGTTTTGGACTTAAAATGACGGTGTTGCCACGGGCAACTATTCTTATTTCCAATGTTAACAATTTTGCCACCTACAATTTCTCACGCTTTGCTACGAATGACGTCAAAGGCCGACAAGTTGTTACTGGAAAGGGAGCCAGTTACCTGTGACAACAACACAAGTTGTATGTTCACCAACCTGGTCACCAAACTCTTGTCGCGCCTTACTTAACTGACAAGTTTAGTATTTTTTTCCTGAAAAAGTGTGCCTTCAGGAACTGTGTGAGAATTGTGAGAATTGCTGAATTGTGTGGTGAAAAATATTGATTTTGACGAATCAGGTTTAATTTTGAGACCTACTAGTACCTTTCACTTGTGATTCTTTTTATTTTACCATTATTTGCTCTGATCTGTGGATAACCTGTCAGTCTTGTTTCCAATTACATTACATCTTCTGTGACAAATATTTTCCTTCAATTTGCTCTAAGTAATCTCTCTGTGAAGGTAGTCTTGTGTACAAGCAAACTCACAAATGTTGGAGATCATGGGGTTGTTCTCAAGACATGCACCTGTCAAGATGAATTAAACCTTGTCAGGCATACAACAGCAGTTGTAACTTAATTTATTCAATCTTTGTTTTCATTGTAATGTTGATCAGAATGAGTATTGTTTTCCTTTTTTGATAGGTGAACCACACATTGATGGTGAACCTGGGGATTTGAAGTTCATTATCAGAGAATTACGGTACTGTAGTGTTGACTTGAAAGTTTTATTAATTTATTACCTCACTAGGATTAACAACACTCTAATAATTGCTTCTTTGCTTCAACAGACACGTGAGATTTCAAAGAAGAGGAGATGATCTTTATACAAATGTGACTGTAGCTTTAGTTGATGCCTTAAATGGATTTGAAATGGACGTAGATCACCTGGATGGGCGTAAGGTTAGAAGTGGGGCTAGTTTTGCTGATAATTTGCCAGCAAAACAGTAATCATTACAAATTACAACTCCCTAAAGGAACAATTGGTTGGCTGTCAGTCCCCTTTTGTCTGACAGTTGTTGGTATTTTATGCCTATGCGTTTTTGTTGTCCATGCTGTATTACCAGGCCTGCCTTGTACAGTCAGTTTACCTACCCATCGTAAACATGGCCATTTTCAAACTGTTCTTGAAGTATTAAATCAATCACGAAAAATGTGGTCAACCACATTTCCAACACAAGAAGATAGTTGAAAATATCAGAGTGTTTTTGACAAACTTTGAAGTGTTTGCAAATGTGGTCAAACACTGTCAGGAATGTTTGATTTATCTTTTCAATCAAAACTTAAGAGGAAAATGGAAAAAAAAATAATCAGAATTAAGATTTCAAAACACTATCACGATTATGGTTTCCTTGGTTCAAACTTGATGAATTATTGGAGTTTGAGACAGTGGATGTAGGACTTCCATGAATTTTGATGTTGTAAATTATCTAGTGAACTGGCTACACTAATGGAGTTGTTTTTACCATCAGGTGCATATAGTGCGGGAAAAAATCACTTGGCCAGGAGCACGCATAAAAAAGAAGGATGAGGGAATGCCAAATTATGATAACAATCATGTTAAGGGAGATCTTTATATTACCTTTGATGTTGAATTTCCCCGTGGTGGCCTGTCAGATAGTGAAAAAGATGGTAGGTTATGGCTTGTTCCAAGAAACGAGGAAATCTTACACACACTTTACACACTGTTTTAGGCCCATGTGGTCTGTATTTATAACTATCTAAAGAATCTCATTGGAATGTTCAATCATTTACTTTATAGTGGTAGATATAGGGGTAGATTTATTGCTAATATATATTTTTTCTTACCTTTTTCAGCTCTAAAAACTATTTTGAAGCAAGAGTCCCAACAGAAAGCTTACAATGGACTCTAGTTAATCATTTAAAGATAGTTCAATTGTCTTTCAATTTAGGTAGTGTAATGTATTTTCCAGTTCTCTGATACCTTATACAAAAAGCTTTTAAATGTAAAAAAAAATCTAAAATTTTCATTCAGATGTCACCTGAATTGACAGGATGGCAATGATGTTCAAGAAGCTGATCAAGTGTGTTCAGCTTGTTTCTTTTTCTGTTTTTAGCTTCCCTCAGTTGTGATATCGTGTATACCTCACAAAGTACCCTTTCCACGAGTAGCTTCAGTGGAAAAACTCCTCCATATACTACAAGTAAACCACGTAAAAAAAGTGTTTGGCACATGTGATACCTGCAATAATTATTACAAGTGACTGAAGGCTCTTGTTGAAGCTTTACGTCTCTCTCTCTCTATATGATAGGTCTCTCTCTATATATATGATAGTTGTTGAGCTTACTATCAAAGTTCATAGACCTGGGGTGGGTACAGGGGTTTTGTAACCTCAGCCTGCTGCTCTGCTTGCTATTCACCCAAGTATTTTGAAAATGATTTCAAGATCAACTACCTACTCTGACAGCAAAACTGTCTACTGAGTATTTTGACACTTTGTGACAACTGGAACTATTACAAAGTCGATAAAAACCTGATGTGAGCAAATCTCTCACAAGCCAGTGGATGGTTCATAAAAAGTAAACATTGAAGGTACACTCACATTCAACCAAAACAAGTATACAATCCAGTCCTTCAATAATCAGTATCCAACATTTGCCGAGCCAATTACATTGAGATTACCAATAGTCGGCAACTGGGTCATGTTAAAAGTGTTTAATTTGTTGGATGTTTAAAGACATTAATTGAAATGTTTTTATGGGACAAATTATTTGCAACATTTGGACATATGTGGGTGGGCGTTGCTGCTGTGGCTTGAGAAAAGCGCTGACAGCACATGTATTGTGATACTTGTAAATAAAGGCAATTTTAAAAAGATAGCGTGTTTTGAAAATAACTTGTTTCACTGTCAGTGCTGTGGTGTACAGTTGAAACAGTAATGACATATTTGCTAAAACATTGCCTCTGCTGTTGTATTAAAATGTCTGCATATGAGCCAAGTGGTCCATTAGGCCCAGTGCTTATCTTTGGTTTCTGTAGCATGAAGCAACTAGGAGTGTTTCTACTTCTCCCTGGATGGGATGCTAGTCTGTCACAGGGTTACCCCTAGCGTATTTCAGGGTCTTGTTTCTCTCGCTCTCCCCTTTTTTTTACTCGTCCCCAACTTCCAAGAGCCTGAAACAGGCTAGGCTACCCCCAGCATTAAATTTGCTGGTACCCATTTATACACCTGGGTGGAGAGAGGCACTCTGAGAGTAAAGTGTGTTGCCCAAGAACAAAACACAATGTTGCTGGCCAGGGCTCGAACCTGGACTGATTGATCCAGTGGCGAGTGCACTAACCATGAGGCCACCGCACCTTCATGCTCGGGGTTCGCACGCACCTTGAAAGTCCTTGAATTTGAAAATCAAAATTCAAGGCCTTGAAAGTCCGTGAAAAGTGCATTGGTCCTTGAAAAACCTTGAAATTTGCTGTTTGACCGTTTTCACTTAGTGGAAGAACTAGAAAAGACTGACACTTGAACAAATCTGGCAGTTATCCCTTAAACCCGATCATCTAGTATCACATTCTAATGGCATTTTTTACCAGATGGAGTGCTTGAAAAATTGGAATTGCACCCTGGAATGTCCTTGAACAGTTCTTGAAGTTTTAGTCCCAAAAAGAGTACGACCCTCAACCCGGATGCTGTTGTGTTAATCAATAATATTTAAGGGGGAGGAAGGATCCTATAGATGCATACATACACTTTATATTTTACTTACTGACATACACACACACACACTTGAACACAGCAGGAACATCAGTAAGTTGTAGTACACGATTGAGAAAAATATGGGAGTATGAGGAGGACATTAGGTGATTGATTAAAAGATCTAGTGGCTCTGACATAAGATGGAGGGCTATTCCACAAGTGTGTCCCACTGTAGCAGAAAACATTCTAAAACTCGGTATGAGGTTTGGGCAGAGCTGAAGGATCGATATAGGCCTTTCAGGCACTCTGGAGTCCAATCATAGTTTTAAACATAGAATTTTTTGGTTTTTCATTTTGATATAGAGGTTATCCCATCTTAGCTTACGGCAGACGGCGGCAGCGCTGGACATTAATTTTGACTACAATTAATTCCCATTCCAACATATAATTTGGAGATGACAGACTGATGTTGAAGAGGTGTTCATTTAAATGGGAGAGGAGTTGGGCAGTGTGGAAAGAAAGTCATGTCTGATAGCCAAGGGCTAAGTGGAATTTGCAGTTGGACTGGTGGATTAGCCTTCACTTACCGAGCGCGCGGTAATCAAATCAAATCGTCGAGCAAATTAAGCTTAGACAACGTAGTCGGAAGCTGGGAGGAGCCGCAGAACATTTGTATGACCGTAGCGAAAAACGCATGTGTCGGTTGAGCTTTGGATTTTAGAGTCCGCATGTCATTGAAAGGCGCAGTAAATAATACACAAGACAAGTTTCCTTTTTTACAAATTACAGCAGAATATATGAGAAGATTTTTTTTTTTGGGGGGGGGGGGGTGGGAACATACAGGGTTGTGTACATTATATTTTATTGACATTATACTTAATTGTATTAGAATTAAGAATAACTTACAACAAAAACATTACTACAAAAGTGAACTTTTTATTTCCGAAATTATTTATCAAAAAAATACAATTTACTACCAACAATAACAAGATCAGATATTCCACTTACAGACCATGAAGATGCCCAGTAAACTCTTATACAAAACAAAAAACAAAATCAACTCACTGACTAATGAAAAACTGGAAAGAACCAAGCTGAATTTATGTAGAGGGTATGTCTTCCCCAAGAATAATTATTTACAAACTTAAATATATTATCCATTGAAATAATTTAATAATTTGTCTTCTCTATACAAAAAGCAAACCGTAATGTCTTTAAAGACAATAATCGTTTTTCCCAGCTTAGATCAGACTAGCTGCAAGCTATATACTAGCTACTCCTGTCATCCTTGCACTTTTTAATTATTTATTTTACATGATACTGATTCTTCAAAAATTATCTTGAAATTTGAAATAGTTCTTCACTAAAAAGTTCTGCTCTTCAAAGCATTACGTGTATTATTTAAAGTGACTGGCTCTCTACTGCAGGTAACTGTTGACAATATCCAGGAAATTTGCATGATTCATGCTAGATGGTGTATTTTCTTGTCAGTCTGTTTTCCACTTGTTTACAAAAGAGAAACAACAGAGAAATGGTGTTTGGGTGAAATGAAGAGTTTGAGAAGAGAGGGTATTATCATTTATAACACCTGATCAGAACAGCCAGAAACCAAAAAACATTTTAAACTGACATTGAACTCTTACAGTTCGCCAGTCACTTTTAACAAAATACAAAATACTCCTTCCAAATTGAACTTTTTGTTCCTAATCATCTACCTTGCACAAAAATATACCATCCCTCTACAAGGCATTTTTCTCAGAGATGCCACCTTAGAACATATCATTTAAACTAAAAGGCCTGATTGTTTTTCCTTTAAAAGCTTTTCAAACTTTTAAAGACGGTTCATTAATTAATATTATATTATGAACAAAAATTTTTCTTAGCAGCTGTTTGGTTGATGGAACAGCTTAACTATGTTTACAAGCGGAAACATGACCAGTGCCCCAATACATGATCCTGTCTGCATACAGATTCCACACCAAAACAGCGCGCGTTTACTATGGTCACGCATTATGATTGAGATTATTAGTTTAGCGTAGTTCAGCAAAATGCTACTTACAACACTAACAGCAATCTGCAATCACAAAATAAAGAAACTTTAAGAAACTTAAAACTTATAAGTTAAAACTTCCAAGTGAGTAATATAAAGAATATAGTAATAGCATCAACCGAAAACTCAGGAAAAAATGTGGGTCTTTTGACTGGAAGTGCATTGCATGGTCACACAGTCAAATGTCAGGCACATGACACATAACTGCATCGAACAGTCACACCTAGGCACATCAAAGTTAAAGCTTACAAATTAAAATATTAAGTTCCTCCAAACGAGAAGTTCTATGACAATAATAACACCCTCCCCTTTTTATTCCAATAGAACTCTGTTGGTATGAGTCTATAAAAGACTGAAGGTATAAGGAGGACATTGAGATAGCTGGTTGGTCTTGAGTGAACTTTAACTACAACTTAAACTCCCTAGATAGAGTCTGTGAATTTCCTTCCTAGAGAAACATCACTGTATCTATGAAATTACGAAACTGTGGCATTCTTTAGCCTGCGAATGCAGATGTATTTCCAGCTTGACTTGTCTCGGCCGAAAATGACGTCTGCGAATGTCACTCTGCATTCGCAGGCTAGCGTTCCTTCTACTGCAAGGAAAAGAAAGCTTCTTCTTAGCTATTAATACTTACCACTATGAAGCTTCCAAGTGATGTACCATATAATGGTGGAGTTGGGCTTAAGGATGCGAGAACAATAACATAACCGCTTAGAACTGTGAAAATGCTGGATATTACAAAGACCACCTTAGGCGACGAGTATGGTAACCACAGAGTGACGAAACAGGTCAGAGCGCCTGCGATGTTGGATAGTGTGACAACTGTGAATTAAATTTGATCGATAGGTGTCAGTACAAAAGTAAACTGCAGTAAATGACATTTTTAAAACGCAAGTAGGGCATCAATAATACCACACATAGCAGGGTATTTGTGATAAATTTTAGGGAAATGGTTAATGGTAGACCATATATCCAGGGAGGCATGAGGTCTACACACTGGACTCTGTATTGAGAAGTCACTGTATTCTTAGGATGATAATAATAATAATAATAATACTAATAATACTAATAATAATAATAATAATAATAATAATAATGATAATAATAATAATAATATTATAATTATAAAGATTTTTATAGCGCCAGTATCCCTATGTTCAAAAGCGCTTTACAATACACAATTTACTCTCAAAGTGCCTCTCTCCAGCCAGGTGTATAAATGGCTACTGGCAAATTTTATGCTGGGGGGGACCCTATGATAGACTAGCTTCCTATCCAGGGGAAAGTAGAAATATCTGTCTAGAGTCCCTTCATGCTATGGAACCATTCCCTAAGACCAATTGCTCCTAGTGACTTGTCCTCCCACCAGAAAATGTTGAGAAAATATATATGCCAGTTGCTTGTCTTTTTACCAGCTTACACATGCGAATACGCACAAAAGTTGGTATGCTGCAGTATTTTAGACCATATGCTGAAGATCTTTGGCAAAGTCAAATGGAACTGTAATTTTCCAGGAAATCCATTTGGAAATTGTAGACGACATGTACCTCCAGAGGTATTCCTCTGATTCCATTTGGAACAGCGGAAATTCCCTTACCATTTGTTACATTTTCGAGTTTCCATTCTTTCATCAGTCAAAAACAATAACAGGAAATCAAATTGCAGATGGCAAGAACCATTTTGTTTGGTTAGTTTGCTGATTTTGGAAAAGCCCTTACCATTACTCAACAGTCTTCCCAACCAGTTTATTCTGACAAATGGCATCAAGAAAACACCCTCAGAAAGACAAAAACGTCTGTTTTACCTAGATGATATGTCTTGTCACCATAAGGTTCACTGGCATATGTGGTTATTGATGGCAGTACGCCATTAGCCAAGCAGTTAATCCACCCTTGAATACACAGCAGATATAAAATGTGTGCTTCACACCCTGAGAATTTCTGTCTGCTATTTGGTGTACCCTTCGTGTAAAAATCTTCAGGAGTACTGGTGCTTGATGATGAGGAATATACAATGCTTCTTGAAGATTCATCCCAAAGTGGTCGAGTAACACTGTCGCTTTCTTCTACAGTTGTACCGCTGCGCCTTTCTCTCACATGCTGTCTTCTTGCCAATGGTAAATAGTTCAGTGCAAAAAATGCCAACCCACATACAACCATCATGGCAAACAGAAAAAAGAAAAAATCCTCTGGGGGAAATCTTAATCCACTATTACCATTTGTGACTTGACTGCCAGAAGAAGCGCCTGTCGCATTTGCGCTGCAGTTGACACTTTTACTGCCAATTCCCTGACCCAAGGCTACAAAAGCAGGAAGCAATCCGCTGCTTGTTTCACCCACAAACAAAGCGCCGATGTAGAACGAAGGGAAAATGGACATGAAGGTAAGAAAAACAACAGACGATGTACAGTCGACTATGGCCACGCAGAACGACAGTGCAAAAAGAACTGTGCTGTGTTTTTCTCCGCCAATGTTACTTGTTTCGTCCCAGAAAAATGCCAGCAAGACGCACGCCACGGCGCCTACAGTGACAATGAAAAATATAGCAGATTTTTCCTGGACTTTTTTAGGAGCGAAGTGGTTCCCTAGCGCATAGATCACCGGGCCGATATTAGCCAGCTGGAATATAACGGTGAGGTAGGATGGGAGAGTCCATTGTTCCGGGGCATATCTCACTAAAACTGGTAGTTCTACCCACAAACCATTGATCGCTATCCACGAACCCAAACCGAACAAACAAATCAGAACGTAAGTTGGCCAGGAAATCTCGTGTGCTTGACAAAATGCCTTCCAGCGTGAGACTCGTGTAGAAGTTTCCGGAGTATCCATATCGGAGTCAAATCGAATTTTAACCACAATTTTTCAGCCCAAATTATTGAAAAAGTTACATAATCAACAACCGGGGACTATCACATTTTTTTGATCGAACGAAAATACAGCGGACTTACTAGTTCACGATTATAACGTTATGTTACTTACACGAAATGACTACTTGAAGAGGGTTTCTTTTGCAGAGGGTGGAGAGGTGGAAATTTAAGTGTTTCACTTGTTCGCCAACGAAGTTCAACAGCTTCTTTAACTTCTAACTTTGTTAAAACACCTTAGTACCTTGGGATGACGATAAAAGTTGTTCTTCCATTTCGAGCAGAGACAGGGGGTATATCGAAAGGTTTTACGTAAATGTTCCATTGAATACCCCAATACGCACGGATCATAGAAATGTTAACCAAGCATATGATACAGGAAACAATGTTCAGGGCCATGATGCAAAATTCGCTTAAGTACAAATCTCTAAAGCTTTCCTGTCAAGTACAGTCGAACCTCTCCATGCGGACACCTCTCTAATACGGACACCTCTCTATTACGGACAGTTTCCCATGTACCGACAAAATTCTCATACATTTCTTCTTAAAAAAAACTCTATAATACGGACCCTCTCTAATACGGACAACGGACACTTAATCCCGGCCCCAGGAGGCAATTTCATACAAACTTAAAGTGCCTATAACCCCAGAATTTGTTTTTGGCTAAGATGAAACTTAGACAAACACACAAAAAGAATTTGCCAAAATTTTCGGTTTGTGACATGTTTAAGGGCTTTAAAAATTAACATAAAGTAGCTGAAATTTGATACATGACCGAGCTGGCGAGGAGCCTGGGTCTATTACTGGGTTGACGTCACAGACTGTTCTGCATGCATGTTTATAAAGAGTTAATGTTATGTAAATGAATATGTGACGTCAACCCAGGAATATACCCAGACCCCTCACCAGCTCGGTCATAACACAAAAGATATCAAATTTCAACTACTTTCTGTTTATTTTTAAAGCCCTTAAAAATATCACAAACCGAAAATTTTGGCAAATTCTTTTTGTGTGTTTGTCTAAGTTTCATCTTAGCCAAAAAAAAATTCTGGGGTTATAGGCACTTTAACCTCTTTATTACGGTCACTCTATCTCAAACAAAGACTCGAGAATACTGTCCAGAAGAAAATTACTGACCTTTTTCAATTCTTAAACTACTATGTACAGGAGGAAGATTTTTATGTTACGCCAGTTACTGTTCGCTGTTGAATTGCACTATTGCACACCTTTCCATAACAGGGTGCATTGAGTTCTAAAGTGCAGTACAGTGTATTTTGTTTTGTTTCAAATTCCTATGTATGACTGTACAATAAAGTTAATCAATTTAGACTCGGAAATTAACGCAACACTAACTTTGAGCCTGAATTTTAGTTACTGAACACCTTAAACTGTCAGTGCAGTCTTAAAAGTGACGTAATCGCCGTGACCTCTCTAATACGGACACCTCTCTAATACGGACACTTTGCTCTGTCCCTTCGGTGTCCGTATTAGAGAGGTTCGACTGTATAGTGAAATGTACTGAATTGAATCCACTAACCCTAATGCACCTATCAGTGTCAAGCCCGAGGGGAGGGGGATCGGGCATAGGGTGGGGATTTTGACATTTTTTAAAAAAAAATATCAACTCCACCCCCGGGTAAAAAAGAATTGTCAAAATTAGCATAAACAAATAGTTTACTTCTCTTCTACTATATAAAATTGAAAGATCAAATGCATGATGTCTGATCAAAATCCCCACCCTGGGGATATACGCCACAATCAAATTCCCGTGGGTTGGCCGACCCCTCCCCCCCTCCGTAACGTAAATCAAGGAGAAATTAGAGCAAAATCGTTTCAAAATACATTTAATTTGCAAATGGTCGGACATGTTTCGAAAAAATGTTTTTTTTTTTTGAGAAAAATTTGTATGTTAAGGTATGAGACCCCCTTGTCTGTTCAGGGATTATAAATATGATTTCCAGTCCGTACTGAGCACTCTCGAGAGTTTGTTTGCGTTTTTTGTTTTGTTTCATGTAAGACATCACAAAATGTAAACATGAAGTAAATTCAAAGTTTCAAAACAACCGCCATTATGGATGCGAAGCGGTCGAAGATTTATACTTCGTTCTTTCTCATATCACTTGATGAAACAACTTTGCAGCTGTAAAAATCAATCAAGCTGTTGGAAAAAAATTTGAAAGGCTTCAAAGTTAAGGTATGTGGTTCGTAACAAATAACATCGATTCGCATTCCATCGAGTGAGAACTACAATAGCAATGTTTATAAACATTAGGGTGCTGAGACTGCGCAGTACGGGCTAGAAATCATCTTTAATATAGGGTGGCCCAAGCTACGAAGAACGAAGTTGGAGCAGTGCGTGAAAGTGAAAACACGCGCAACGTCCCAAAACACAATCCCAAATCTCGCCCACATTTAGGTGGAACGCCTGCTACGCAGGTTAGGCGGGGTTAGGGGATGAAAGGAAGAAACATTTCGTACACTTTTCGTCTACCACCATTACAGTTAATCAAGCCTTCACGAAACACTCATACTAATATCGTGTAACAAACTAGCTGGGATACCCGTTGAATCGCGGCCAAGCGAAGGAAATGGCGCCTACCATTTTTATAATTCGGTGTCTGATTATTTGTATTTTTCTTTGAGGAGAGAGGACGTTTCTGTCGTTCCTTTCGGTTTGCCGAAATAGTAAGCACATCTTATCTGAATTCATTTTTCGTTTTTTTTATTCAAATTCCTTTTTCTTTGCATCAAGCCTTTCCAAATGACAGTAGAAAAATTGTTTTATGACGACTGCCGTGAAAACAAAATCAAAAGAAATTCTACTAACCAATCACAACAAACACAATTGGCAGTCAGCCAACCACAGTTCAAAGTAAAACGAGTGCACGTTGCCTTGCGCGGGAAAACATGTAACCCGTGCTAAGCGCGGGAAAAATGCAGCGGGTTGGAAAACACTAAACTGGAGTAAACGGTGGGTACAAGCTGGTAAATGCAACAGTCAACGAACTAATTATTTAAAACTGATTTGAGTCTAGTAAATAGAAAGAAAACTCCACAAACTGACGACTACTTCCAGGTTCTCTTGATAAATTTCTTAGTACAGCCAGAATTTTACACAGCTAGTCGTCAAAATTCTTTGAAAACTAAGCACAAATGCTCCCATTTCGCTATCCTCTGCTCTCTTTGTTTGATTCAAGGAATCTCTCGTACAGCCTCGTCTCCAAGGTCTACCTTCACGGAAACGAGGTTCCCTTCACCGGCGAAGTTACTTGTCATCTTTGACGGGATACAAGTACTCAACAACCTTCTCTCCCTTGGAATGCTCATCAATATCTACAATTGGAACTAAACAGGGAACAGTAAGTATTAAAATCCACTAAACAACACACATTAAACTTAAAACAGCATCAATTGTAAAAGAGCTTCAAACTGCAACTTGCAGCCACATATAGAGGAACGCTACGGCAAACATGTCTATATGGGTACCAGGAAAATATCTACGGAATTCCCCCTTCCCCCGTAAAGGTAGACTGCAAAACACTCGTTTTCAGTCTAAGTTCCTCGCGTGTGAAGCGCGCGAGCCTCACACGCCCGTGAGGCGAGAATTTGTTTAGCGTCTCTCCCCATTCTCCCTCGCCGTCTTTACACTCGTTCCAGACTGCTTCAGACCTTTCGTTCGAAATATTTACTGTCACTCGCGTTCGCAAAAAATACGACTGTTTTGTAGTCTACCGTAGACGCGACCGGCCCTGCCGGGCCAAAGCCAGGCCGAAAACTCAAAACTCAAAACTCACGAAGACAAGGCGACCAAAATCAAATTATCCAGAGAAAAATTAAGGAAAATGGTTGAAGGCTAACAAGGAAAACTTACTTTTCTGAGGTGATGTCGACCGGGACCTGCTTCTGTGTCGCCTGCATAATAAATGCACGAAGTAGTTTGCATAAATTAGTCGGAAAACATTAATTACCACACAACACAAAATTCGACGGACGGGAATGAACAGGAACTTTTGCGATCCCATCACATGACGATTTCCAAAAGCTCATCCAAAATAACGTTGTATATAGTCTATATAGACCCCTATGTTTGAAAGCTGTAAATAGATCCTCAATTTTAATTTTTAATGCTGTAAATAGTTCTTTAATCTTTACATTTAGATGTCCCCAACTAGTAGAGGGTTTCACCATCAGTTGAACTGAGTTGTTGGGAAACTCGGCAATCATTGGAATAACTTATGAACGCGAGGTTCGCGTTTTCGAGTCTCACTTGGACTTCTTTGAACACTCGGCAAACAGTTTTTGTTTTATTGCTCCCTTGAGAAACAGCAGTTACAGACATCAACTTTAACGTCTCTAAAAATGCAACGCAACTTTCAAACATTTCTCGAGCAACCTCGTTTTCAGGGTACTCTCTCTACCTAGAGGAAGAGAGAGGACCCTGGAAACGAGGTTGTTCTTGGCGGCTTTGGACTACAGGTCAGCATGAGAAGTACTTACCGCCGCGGAGGGGATAGTGAAACACTTCTACGTCTTCCTGTATAAAAAAGTGTGTATAGATGAGGCCATAGGACATCGAGACATTCCACAGGCTACCCACTTGTTTATTACGCTGTGCAAGGTGGGAGTTTCGTGTGGTACTGTTTATTATGCTGTACAAGGTTGTTCTAACATTTAGGTCTGTGAATGAAACCCTAGTGTGTGACCATTCAAATGAAAGCTATTGAGCAGTACTTTTATGTGGTACTGTTTATTATACTGTACAAGGTTGTTCTAACATTTAAGTCTGTGGATGAAACCCTAGTGTGTGACCATTCAAATGAAAGCTATCGAGCAGTACTTTCATGTGGTACTGTTTATTATGCTGTACAAGGTGGTTCTAACTTTTTAAGTCTGTGGATGAAACCCTAGTGTGTGACCATTCAAATGAAAGCTATTGAGCAGTACTTTCATGTGGTACTGTTTATTATGCTGTACAAGGTGGTTCCAAATTTTAAGTCTGTGGATGAAACCCTAGTATGTGACCATTCAAATGAAAGCTATTGAGTAGTACTTTCATGTGGTAATGTTTATTATGCTGTACAAGGGTGTTCTAACATTTAAGTCTGTGGATGAAACCCTAGTGTGTGACAATTCAAATAAAAGCTATTGAGCATGAATTTCTCAGTGTGGTGTGTATTTGCTAACAGCCACTCTCTTGATTTACCTCGCGGAGAAGACGACCGACTTCTGTCATATCTGTCTCTTTCCCTGTCTCTGAAAAAGATCAAAAAAGAGTTCCTTGAGTTCAGTGCTGGTACGTAACCACTAGAGTCAAAGAAACACTACCCATTTGCGTGATAAAATTCTCTTTCGAAAATTGACTGAGCCAGGAGCTCGGATTCGAGTGCTCGTGCTACATTCTGAATGGCCAATAACGATCGGAACGCTTCGGAAAATCTTCGGCACTCACCTTTCACGCCATTTTCGTTGCATCTCCCGTAGATCGTCCTCCCGTTCCTTAAAACATAAAGATAAGTTGCAATAAAACTGTTAGACTACGAGCATTTCCTCTTTTGCTTAATCGATCGTGCGTGACCATTTTTTTCACGGCCTCTCTCCACGGACTAACCGAAAGAGGGACTACTTTCTCGTAGTCTATAAAACTGTTTGCATAGGTCCATAGTAGCGAGCCATTTGTCTCGTCCTCACAGCTTCGGACAGCTATTGGAAGTTCTACCAGGAAACACACAAGAAAGCACACGTAAACAACAACAACACAGAAAGTGTATAAAATAAAACGCTGTACCCGTCTTTCTTGTTCTTTCACTTCTCGTTTTCTCCTGTCTTCCTTTCTGTCTGTTTTTACTGCGTAAAACAATGAAACAACAAAAGCGTGTCAAATTGTTTCTTTCGAGCTGAACTGTTTTTACTTGTTTGTTTGTTTTTGATGATTGATTTCTTTAACGGTGTAATGTAGAGCACACTTTTTCGATACGGTCATTTGTGGTGTGAAACTGCTAGAATAGTTGTCATGGCAGATGTAAACGAGGTAAAAGACTCTGCGCTGCTTTGCATTGACCCTTTTACTTTGTTTTTAAGCCTTTTTAAGCAAACGAATATTTGATCACAGACTCAATCAACTTTAAGAACAATTCGCTATTGCCCAAAATAATTTTTAAATCCCAATGGTTTTTAGATGTCTATTGTTCTTATTGGCAACAGAAAACTGGAAAAGCCTGAAATATTCTGGTTGCTAAAGTCAAATGAGGTCATCGCGCATTGAAAACTTGTTCAGCTTGTTCTCCTTCCCTGAGGCTGCGTTCCTTTTGGTCAGCACCAAGAAATCGAGATCTCTGGGAGATCTCTGGGAGAAATCGGAACGTGAGCCAGCAAAACAGCGGTTGCCTTCTCTACGCAAGTTCTGAAACCATCATTAAACTTAAACACATGCGCACAATCAAACCGGAAACATGTGTTTTTGGTTCTGGTTTTTAATTTCGATCTCGATCTACCGATCTTGGGCTACCGCTACCGAAAACGCGCGGGCTCTGGGGACGGGGTAGACAAATTGCATGTTCAAGGCCCCACGCTTGGCGCTGTTTGTATGTTTTTGCCTCGGCTTTTGATAGGTTCTTTCCGACGAAGGGCTAACGCTCGAAACGTCAGCTTTCGAATCTCTTCACATTATCAACTCAGTTGATAAAACCAAAATATCTTGTAGTACTCCAACCGACGCAGCGCAACAGTTTCTTTAGAAACTTACCCCCTCTTTCTAATATATCCGTTTATCGTACACAAATACACTACAGTCAACATGTCTTACGTTGTTTATTGAGCATCATCTGCATTCTCTTCTTCATCTTTTCTTGGGCAGACATCTGCAAAAACTGAAAAATTAGACAACCACAAGCACAGAAGATCACCTTCTTTTGAAAACACAAACAAAACCCACCTTATCTTTACCTCCCGTCGACGGTGTTGTTTTGGTTTTCAGCAATCTAAGTGGGAGAAAGAAAATACAGCAAATTACGTTCTCAACAAAACAGATTTCTTTGAATGAAAAGAAACATTTTATCATTTATAATCGGCAGAAAAACGAACGTCAAAAGCATTTCTGTCTTCTACGTCAGCTTGCAACAAGACCTTGAGAATCTGCCATCTTGAGAATGTAAGCAGGATAACGACGAAGCGGCTTCAGTTTTATTTGATTTAAAATCTTTAGATGCAACTATCCTTCTCATAAACTTGAAGGAAAGATATAGCAGTAAAAGCTTCTCTCAGTTGTAGAGCTGCAGAGTTCTATTAAACAATTAGATTATGAGCTCGAGATTTCTATCGCGTGATAGTTGACAAGGGCGTAGTCCGAGTCGACCATCATGCACAGAAATCGACAGCGAATAATCTAATTGTTTTAGTATAAATCTACCAGTTGTTCAAAACTTTAGCTAAATCCTCTTCAGACACATCGAAAACGCGAAGAAGCGGCCGTCATTTTGCTAACAAAGGTTCACTGCTATGCGACTCACTATCACAGAATAGATAGCGAGTAGCGTAGCCAATCAGGGAACGGCTATCATGGTAGAACGCTAGTAGATTTACACTCATATGAATTTTAAGCAATTGGAGTATGCTCAGAAACATCTGATAGTGGAACTTGATTTGTGTGACATCATATACTGTTCTTGTATGCACCTTACATTTTCTAGACCCAGCACCCTTAAAAACAATGAACCCAAACATTTTCTCCTATCGTTTAGCAAGGTTAACAAAAAAAGCACAGGCTAGCGAAATTTGAAATCAACTCACCCCAGTCCCTTGGTGGGCATCCCCTTTCGCTCCTTTTTGTCACCATCACGGTCAATGTCACGCTCTCGTCGGTCACGGTCACGTTCATGACTTCGGCTCCGACTGTGACTTCGATGTCTGTGCCTGTCTCGCCCACGACCACCGTGACGGTCTCTGTCGCGTGACCGACTTCTCTCACGTGATCGACTTCTCTCACGTGATCGACTTTTCTCGCGTGATCTACTTTTCTCGTGGGATCTTTCACGCGATCTGCCATGATAACGACGTCGCTCGCGGTCGCGTGACCGTGAACGCGTTCTACTTCTGTGTTTCTTGTGTGACTGTGACCTGTCACGCTCCTTCGACTTCTTGCGTTCTGAAGTACTAGTGGTTTTAATTTATACAATATAACACAGTTACGCCACGAGACAGCGGGAGAAAGACATTGTAAATTTCAAGTCAGTGCGACATTTTGAGCAAAAGTTTTAAACAACAGAGATAAATTTACATACCAAGGTTGGCGTCGGAAGAGAAATCGTTGAATAGCAGATTTGGCGATCATACAGCAACCACAGACAGCAAGCAGTTAAAGAAAAGAGAAAAGAGCAAAATTAGCGCAAAACGAACATTGACAGAAATTAAATCTTCAGTAGTTTTTTGTCTCCAATGTTTCAAGGAAATAGAACGGATAATCCCCTAGTCAAACGGCAAAGCCGGTTGCTATCACCCCTAACCCGATCGCTTAACTATGCATGAACTTTTTCCAGTGTATGTCCGTTGATGCGATTAGGGATATTGCTAGTCTCCCTGGAGGGAATGTTAATCAACCCCAGACCCCACCCCACCATTCTTTCAAGCTGCCTTAACAGTTCGCCGGTAACCATGGATTCTCCAGGCAGTGCGAGGGAATAAAATGTCTTTCCAAGACACAATACAATAACCCAGGCTGCTAACAAACCGTTAACTAGCTGTCCTCAAATTCGTCAAGTTAACCATAAGATCAAAGCCCCTTTGTCTCATTTCAAAACTAAATTCTTACAGAAGAGTTATACAACACATACCAGAAACAACAAGGAGAATTTTAAAGCTCATCATATGACAGAGAATTATCAAGTCAAGTGAATGAAAACTATTCAAGTTTTTTTTATCAAGTAAAACATGAAAAGTGTCAATCGTTTACTTTTTCTCTGCTACGTGAACCAATAAGAAGAAACTGTTTTTCTTTCTTTACAAAAGAGAAATTGCTCACAATCTCGACTTGGTTGTTTACTCTAGAGTTACTATGCCTGCTTTTTCAAAAGCTATTAGAATCACTTTACAAGCAAGTTATCACAGTCGATGAAGTCAAAGAAGTCGAACTGGAAAAGACGGCGCCAACACTGACAACAGAATACCTAGCTAAGGACCACTTCGCATTCTTACAGTCAACTTAATGCTGGAAGGAACGGTTCTAGCAGATAACAAAGTAAAGCAAACCGACCGGGAGGAGGAGGAATGGGTATGAGAGTCACCGCCCAGTGTCTTGGAAGGCTGGTCAGTAGATGGATGGCTGAATTCAGTGATAAACTCCACTTTGCCGGCGTTTTCTGGAGATTGTGAACGGGATGTTGAGCGGGAAGAGGACCTGTAGGAAAGGAAAGTGTATTTCTTTTTAATTAAGGACAACAGATAAGAAAGGTCCAAAGCTGGAAACACTGATTAACCTAAACTTATTGATTGAAAAGCATCATTTCTAAGGCGCCGTCCACACATCGTCGGATGAAGTTTAAAACGGCGTTTTCACTCTGAAAACGCATCAAATGTTTTCCGTGCACGCTATGCCCCAAAAAATTAAAAACGCAACTATCACCTTTCATTTTGGATTTTCGTTTGAAGAAAACTCGGGCAGGGAAATCACATGACTATCGTAACGTCATCTTTTTTGGAAAAGCTCCGTTTTCAAAATGTTTTCGCAAAGCCGATGTTTTCAAATTCCTCCGGTTTGAAGAGCGTTTTCGAAAAGCTCCGTTTACGTGGAGGATCAGAGTGCACGGTAGACCTAACCGTAGAAATAAAGCTGCGTTTTCCTCCGGCGTATAGAGTGCACGGGGCTTAAGAATGATTTTATTTTTGTATGTCGCCAGACTTTGGGAATGAATGTTTGTTTCGCTTTAACTTACCTTCTGTAAGGCTCATAAGTAGGACTTGCTTTTCTAGCATAGCTGTAAAAAGAAAGAGTATAAACGATAAGGAGCAGTAAGTTGTGTTGCTTTGGGAGAGCCAAGACAGGAGCAAAATCAAAATCAAAACTTAAACAGCAATATCTTTCTACAAGGGAGAATCAAAGATTTTAACATTAAATAAACTACAGCAAATGAATGAAGAAACAACGATGGAAGGATAATAGGATGTGTGGAGGAAGCAGCGTTGCAAAGTAGTAAGGGCGCCAGACTTGAAATCCGGAGGTCGCGGCTTCAAGTGCCGTTCTGACCACTAAGCTAGAGTTGTTTCTCGGCAGACCCTAGTTCAACTCCTCGATCATGCTTGTAAATAGCTAACTGGTCTGCCTCCCGCCAGTTGGGATTTGAAGCCTATAATGTTTAGTTGATATATCAGTTCTTTTCATTCTAAGTGGCATGCCTTTAAACTAGCTAGGTGCAGCTAAGCGCATTGACCGCTATAAACATCAATTGAACAATTGTTTTTTGCAGGGAAGGGTGTGTCATGCACTTTCCTCGGCTACTTTGCTTTGAAGAGATGGAAAGACGGAGTGAAAGAGGGAGGAATGGAAAGAGGGGCGAGGCAGGGGGAGAGGCAAAGAGTGAGTGAGTAAAGGAAGGCAGGCAAGGAGGAAGGAACAAAGATACCTTGGTGGTGACTGTTCGGTGTCGTGTAATTTCCTCCTCTGTTTTTCTCGTAATGAGCGTCTCTCTCGTCTTGCACGCCGACCCTAAAAATTAAATCGTATCGGTAAAAATATCATATTACTATTTCTGACTGTGAGGTTGTGTTTTTTCCACGCCGAACTCAACTAGATTGTAGTTATATGACTACATTCTTATCAAACACGGTCTATCTCTAGTCTAAAAGATGTAACATGTGAAGACTACATGGTAGAAACCTTGCACTTACAACAGATGAAAATGAAGAAATAAAGTATGTAGGTACATACATGACTGTATCAAATCTTTTTCCTTGTCAATATCTCTCCAGGTTGTATTGCACCAAATCTTTTTCCTTGACAATATCTCTCCAGGTTGTGAAAAGCATTTCTGTATTGCATCAAAGATCTTTGGTGTGTGATCAACTGAAGCACTGTGCTTCTTGTATGACATCAGAAAACCAGTCTTTTGCGTTTGACATACAATTTTGAAAACCATTTTTTTTATTCAGAACACATCTTTTAAAGAAACTTACAGTAACAAGTGACCGTTCTTCCTCTTCTTGGCGAAGTCTCCTTTGTTCTTCGATTTCTTCTTTATCTTCTTTCAACTTTCTGCGTAAAAACATGAAAACAATATTGTTGCGTTCACTAAGTGTTTATGAGTGTTGGATCTTAGAAAGTCAGCCTTGAGAAGGTTTAAACACTCATTGAAGCTTTTGGTTTCATCTAGAACCACCTTCTACAGCATAATCAATCAATAAACAGTACCACATGAAAGTACTGCTTGACAGCTTACATTTGAATGGTCACACACTAGGGTTTCATCCACAGACTTAAAAGTTAGAACCACCTTGTACAGCATAATAAACAGTACCACATGAAAGTACTGCTCAATAGCTTTCATTTGAATGGTCACACACTAGGGTTTCATCCACATAGTCATTACTTAAAAGTTAAAAGCACAGTAAACATTACCACATGTAGTTTCCTTCAAAGGAATCAAAAAGTCGCATTGAATTTCTAGAGTCATCAAATATTGATTTCTGTGACGGGCTGTTTCTTGTCCGAAACAACTGACCTATTGTAACCGTTATTTGCTCTGCTAATTTGACGTTTAGAGCTCGTAACTAACAAAATTGAACAAAATTACATAAAACAGCGTGACTTAGACCCTTTAACATGACATCCTTTTCCTAAAAAGGCTATATAAAGTTTAGCTCAGTGGATCAAGTCATGTCCTATGACTATTAAAATCAGTTGGCACACTACACATCTAACCCTAACTCTAAGCCCATACCCCTAACCCTAAGCCCCTAAGCCCATAACCATAACCATAAGCCCCTAACTGTAGACACATTACCCTAGCCCTAACCCTAAACCCATAACCCTAACCTCCCAATGCTATCCCTAACCCCAACCCTAACCTAACTCTTGCATTTAGTACAGTATACAACACGCTAAGTTCATATATGTTGCGTCCAGCGATCTATTCCTTTTCATCCAAACATGAATTTAAGCTATAACTCGATAGAAACACAGAACTAGCATGAGCTGTTGACATAATGATGGCGCGAACAAAGAGAATTTACATTTTGATGATCGAAGTAAACAAGCTGTTTTTCTTTTCCTTTGTTGCAGTATTTTCTAAAAGAAATAGAAAACATGTTCTCCATGTTCCTATCGAGTTATAAAAACACTCGTGAAAGTTTAGGAGAACTCGAAAAAGCTGTGGAAACACTCGCCTATGTCAGTGTCTCATGATATGTAGCACTTTTGAAGTCACAAAGACTTTTCAACAAACCTGCAAAACTGTGCTGGAGCCATACCATAATGCAGTCCTTGAGTGTTCAATGTTTCTTGCTGCAAGATATATATTAGAAGCCTCTAAATCAGAAATTCTTTCATCACTCAATCACCACGTCATTGCTAACATCATCAAGTAGTTGAGGGGTTTTACCTGGTTTTTATCAATTTCGTCAACGTCTACTGTGACATCTGTTGAATTAGAAAGTTACACACTTTTCTTAGTTAAACTAAAAATGTCTAACTGCTACAGTAGACTGTCACTGTAAAACTATTCCATGACATAAAATTTGTTGATATCTTTCAACTGTGATCAATACCATGTGAATGCCCACTCACCTATGTCACTAAGAATGCTGTCACTATCACTGTCACTGCTGTCATCATCATCATCCTTGTCTGAATCACTGACCTTTTTGCTGTTGTCGTATGTGAAACCTATGGTGGCCTTTGCTTGACTTCTGAAAGACAACAACAGAATAAAATGCTTTCTAGTATGTGTGTTATATCTCTGATACATTTTACAATCACTGAATATTCTTAAAAGTGTTATGGTCCAATTTTAACCTCTACTTAAGTTTTTTTTTTATGCCAGTTTAGTTTTTGTCAAATGAGAAGGGAGAGTCTGGGAAAATAACTTATTAGACTTTAAAGTTGGAGATTGGATGTTCGAATCTAGGTGAGTTCAAATCAATAAAATCTTGTTGTAGTGTGGGAGTAAAATGGTATTAAATGTTGTGCTGGGGTGGTGATATGGAATTCTGGCTGGGGTAGGGTAGGGTTAGGTTCTGAGGGTGGGTGGGTGGTGTGCATGTTACTCTTTATAAGAACCCCTCAGGTGAAATAAAAATTAACTGGTTTGAAACATTTAAAGTAGAGGTATAAAACTGAACCAGAACATTAAGTATTCTCATAGATCACTGTACAGACATCTCTAGTTTAGAGCTAAAAGGATTGAAGCACACCCCAAACAGTTTTTAAACAGTTTTTAATTAAAACGGTGTTTAGATGGTGTGGTGGTGCCCTCTTCTTGTTTCGTTTTAAACCCTTATTGAAATACAGTGCTTACTTTTCCTTGCTTTTCTTGTCATCATCCTTCTTTACTCCATACATTTCCTCTATTTCTAGCTGCCGCAGATAAGATTCCTCAGTACCTAAAACATTTTGCAAAATAAAAGACAAAAATTGTACAGAAGATAAAGAAAAACATTTCAAAAGAAATGCAAATGCTAGTCCATGATGTTTCAGTGTCATCTTGTCATTACCAAATGTAGATTTTTACGTCATAATTTGTTTGATAATGGTGACAAGATAACGCTGAAACTCTGTGCACTAGATTATATATTTCTTTCAAAACATTGCACATTCATGGAAAATTATTCAAGTTACGTTATTATGATGGCCCCAAACATTTTATTGTGAGCAAAACCTTGAGACAACATTCCGATGCTTCCAGATACTCTCATTTCTGAAGCATGGGCACTGGCAGAGCACCTAGGAGCAATTCTAATTCACCCTGGATGGACTTCTAGTCCAAACCAGGGTTACCCCAAAAATTAAATTTGAAGGTACCTATTTATACACCTGGGTGGAGAGAGGCACTGTGAGAGTAAATTGTCTTACCCAGGAGCACCAAGTAATGACCACAGCCAGGACTCGAACATGGACTACTTAGTCTTCCTTAAGGTAACCATACCTTCGATTCCTCAGTCAATAAGCTCACAAAGACCACATAGTATTTTTACTGTTATTTGCATTTGATTCACCATATGAGATTGTTGATATATTGCAGCGCAACTCATAAAATTTATAATGATATATACATCTTAGATATGTTTGTTAAAAGATTTGCACTTTTATGTCACTAGGTAATGTTTCACCGTATAAACTATTGGTTTTGAAAGGAAACTGCCAATTGTGTTCATACTGATCATGAGTCCACATGAAGATTTCAAGTTTTCTCATACATAGTTGGTTCTTTGCTATTGTCTACTACTACTACTACTACTACTACTACTACTGCTACCGCTACCGCTACCGCTACCGCTACCGCTACCGCTACCGCTACCGCTACCGCTACCGCTACCGCTACCGCTACCGCTACCGCTACCGCTACCGCTACCGCTACTGCTACTGCTACTGCTACCGCTACTGCTACTCCTAATGCTACTGCTACTGCTACTGCTACTGCTACTACTGCTACTACTACTAATAATAATAACAATGGTTTATTCAACAGATCCACGAGGTGGCTCTTCTCTGTCATTATGGCCCATTGATAAGGGCAATAAGTAACTTATTGACTGACCTCCACTGTAATCTATCATAACCAATGTTCTGTATCTCTCATAATTTAATCTGTGTTCCTCAGGATCAGTTTCCATCAAGGCTCTAGCAAAAAATAAACAGGACTATCAAAGTCAAGTCAAATAAATTGTGTGTAATATGTTACAGGTCAAAATGAAATTCGGGTTAAAATGAAATTAACCTAGTTTGAGTCTCACTTTTCCTTGTCTTGTAACCATAATTATTCGTGATTCATGAATAATTAGGGTTAATAGACAAAAGAATTTCATTTTAACCTGAATTTTATTTTGACCTGCAACATATATACCCTTAGCTTTTGTGAGGACAATCTCACCACCAAGTTTGCAGGTATAACGTAACACAGAACATAAAAATAGTATGTAAGTGTTGAGTGTTTTGTACACTTACCCTATAGCACTGGATGGGGATTTCTCTGGAATTATATCCAGATGGGCTCTGACATCAAACCTGGAATTGATAGAAGTTGTCATTTTAACAAACGGGTTAACATTTGTTCATAGTTTAAATCAATAAACTTGTTGGCTTTCATTCTTTGCTTTCTTTTTGGAGAAATGTTTCATTATAAAGTTTACGCATTAATTTTCAGGTACACGACCACGTATCATAGGAAATTAATGATTTGCTCAGCAATGAATACAAGCACAGGAAAAATTTACCTGTCAATCATATTGTTTGAATCTCCCTGCCAGGGCATCCTAAAAACATTGGAAAAAAAACCTCATGATGAGTGCGCTGACCTCTAGAAATAGCTTAGTTTTTTGTTTTCCTGCTTTTTCCCTCAGATCTTAGTGCATGTCTTCATCCAGGAGTGTGATATAAATGATTGTTGGCAAAATGCTACTATCATCTACCATCATCATACTACTATGCCACTTAATGTCAGAATAAGCTTCAGCCAGTTCCCTGCTCCCTAGGATCTAGAGTTGAGTGAAAATCTGAATGTTTTGATCTGAACCAGGGCTAATAAATACATCCCTTCTAAAAGTCGGGATTTTTCGCATGTATTAGCTCTAGAATTACTACGGTTATCCAAGTAGTATGGTACAATCAAATAAACCATAACAGATTTAATAAGACATTCGCAGTTTCACAGTACTAGTGCTTATACGCAGACATGCATGGCTTAATCTGACAGGATCTTTGTGGATCTTGATGAGGATCTTGTAGGATCTTCATCCATTTCCTCAAAGATCTTGTCCCACTGCCAAGTCCCTGCCAGGATCCTTGAGGATCTGCAAAGATCCTTCAGGTCCTGGCTATGATCCCTCACCCAACTCAAAATTCCAGCAAGCCCTGAGGAGGCTGACGTCGTACATTTACATACATTACAGCTTTTCCATCTCCTGCTGCTGATAGCTGTGGATCAATGTGAATTTTACACTTCTGTCCATAAATTCTGAGGAATTGAGTTGGATCTAGTCTCTGAAAAAAATACAAATTAGGGGAAAAAGACTTGACATTAAAAATCAACAAGGCCTAGCACTACTGTGTATGTATGATTTAAGTCCAGTGTGAAAAATTTGTCTATGAGTTTTGATGAAAGTTTTGTTTGTGTTAACAATAAGTTTCCAACTCCTGTTGATCACGAAATCTCCAGAACTCACAGAGTTGTCTACTCGTGGAACATTTTAGAGATCTGCAAGTCCTGAAGTATATTTTACACAGTCAATAATCATGAGTAAAATGGCAAACCAATGAACCCTGAATTATTAATAATTAAGAACAAACATAATAAATAAAAAACTAGCAATCACAACCCTCCAACTGGTAAATGTAAAACTATTTGTTTCCTGAGACATGAACTAAGAACTTTAATTATAAAACTAGACTGCAGTGTAAAACTCAGCCATGATGTTGTCTGAGTTTTAGACTTCGGAGTTTACAAATTAACGAAAACTGTAAGTTCTGTTTTATCCTGCTTTATAGTTTTGCTTTCACATGCTTGAGTGTCCTGAAGCCAAACTCTTTATTGCATTAGATAAAACTTGCAGAATATCAATTTATTAGTTCCAAACCTAGTTCTAATATTATTTAATAATATCATGGGTAAAAATTACTCCTTAATTCTGGCACAAACTTTCAGCATTAAATTATAATTTCACGTGTGAAATAACAAAAATGTCATGACAACGTTTGGTGCAAAATTTTGTGATACAATAAAAGTCAAAACCCAACGATTGCAAGTGTTATTTGTCACACATGATATTAAAAGGTAATCAAGTATTATACTCATGAAATTAAAAAAAAATAATTTCACTTGCATTTTGTCTAAATTAAGTAATTTCCGTTACCTAAGGGCTCGGGAAAATTATAACAATTGTGACAAAATGCGTGTGAAGTTATTTCCTAATTTCACTAGTCTTCATTTGATTACCCATGCTTATATTTTTTGTTATATTCCTTGTTATTATAATGACCTATGTTCACTGACTCAGCAAAATAATGATCATAATGAAAATATTTGAAGTGATCTAAAACATTCACTAGTCTTCTTTTAACATTTTTTATTGTTTACCATTTAAAATTCAATAATAACTATGACTGTGCAAGTCTGAGAAGTGCAAATAAAGTTCTGTTTTTTACAAACAAGTTTATTGTCTCATAACCAATCAGATTTGAGATCAAACCATAAGAAAAATAAATTAATGTTAGGCTATGAAGTTGATTATTGTAACATCTGAATTTTGATCTCCAAGCAAAATTATTTGTGGTACAAAGCTTTTTTGATCGACCAATGGTAGGTATAGGACCATTCCATTTTCCCACTGTGTCCTGACATGTTTCCCCCTTTAGAAATGTGAAGATTTGTCTAACCCTTTCTAGAACAACCCACTTGTCTTCCAAATCCCTTCACAAATATTCAGAAGGTCAAATGATGCTGACAGTGCAAACACATCAGAAATGACTTATGCAGCCATTTTCGTCTAAGGGGGGGAGGTAGGAGTGTGTGGATCTAATTAACAAATTGACGTCAGTTTTCATGCGTCTGTCCTGTTATTGATCGTGAATTTCGTCATAACAGTGGCAAAGTAGCTGTGCATCAATGAGGCAATAGCCGAGTGGATCCGCAGACTACTTTGACAATGTTAAGGCAAAACTCATTGTCAATGACACGACAGATGCATGAAAAAAAAAAAACGCCGTCTATTTGTTTTTTAATTGGCAAATTGTCCGCTCTCGTTCGTTGCATCATAAATTCATGTGTCTGTCCACTTATTGACGATGAAAATAAGCCAATGAGTGTGCGAGAATTTCTGCAGTTACTGTAAACAAAATAGAATGGCCATATCATTTCAAGACATGAATATGATTATAAAATGAACTTTTATGACTTCTACGACAGAGTGAAGACATTGTTTTGATTTGATTTCAGGATCTGCATGGTTCCTTTCCTAGGCTGCTTTGTCACCTTCCTTGCCTCAAAATCCTTGATCTATGTTTAAAATATAAAAATGAAAATGAAATCCAACCATCCTTTCGTAGAAAGCCCTTCTCCGTTCTGCCCTCTTACGATAGTCAACCATCATCCCTCTCAACTTCTTCTCTTGCTTTCTCGCCTCGTGCCACATCTTCAGTCTCTTCGAACGTCACCCAGAGAACTCTTAAAGCTATACAGGGTCGTTTTGAAGGACTGTCGCTTCGAGATCTCTCATTTTGTTCACATAAATTAGCTTAGAAATCAAACGAATTGCTCCTACAACTTGTACGCGAAGAAGATCATTCTCGTCCCCAGGCCCAGAGCCTATCTACTTGTCCCAAGCGACCCAAGCCTCCCAAGCCTTACCCAAGCCAAGCGAGTGATGTGGCGAATGACAATTTGTATACTAGGGAGGGGCCGGTAAACTGTCAGCAATGCTTTCTAAACTACTTTTCGCATTCTTCATCAAATTATTTGAAGGCTTAAAATTATCGTAACGAGCTTTTTTTCTCCCCTGGAACTACAAAAGATGCTATTTATATCGCAAAATTTGGAAAAAACAGCGTATACGAAGTTACCTATATTTGAGGGTACCCTACTGATACGAGCTGTTCCAGTGATCACGCACCGCGCGCGTGATTGATCTCGGAGATCACGCGGTGGTCCTTGCGGTGGAGTGTGATGCCGGTATGTGATGGCGATTGAATGCGGGACGATATTGTTTGATGGAAGCCTGGCGTTATAGTGCGTTAAATACGCACTTTCTAAACTTGCAGCAGAAGCTGTTGTCAACGATGCAAACCTCAAAGTAAGTACTCGTTTCTAGTTCGGAAATTAGACGAAAAAGCTGAAAATTTGGCGAGCAAATTACTTGGTTTCGCTGAGTCTCGTTTCTCGGTTTCGCACGTAACGGCTTCTGTTTGTTACACGCATTGACACGCTTTGTGTGTCGGAAAGAACACATAATTTGTAGTTTAGGATAAGTTTATGCCATCTTGCGATATGCATGTATGAAAATTTACATTAGTTTGTTTACTTTTAATAGATTTTCTGTTGTGGCTTGGCCGTTACGCTTGCCTTTTCGTTCCACGTTTTTCGTGATCACAACACGCGCTTAGCTGTGTACCGCGAAACCGCTCGCGATTTAGCTTGGGTTTGGGGCCTTCTTCCCTTAAACCTTCCCATCTGGTACTGTGAATTATATAATAAGTTAGTTTGATAGATAAGAAAGACAGTTGATACTCTGCAAATTGAAAATGAAATTTGACACTTGCTATTAAAATAGGGATTAGCCTGGCCCAGGCTCTTGATCAGTGCTGACGATCGAAAGGGCGGGCAGGCGATGAGCGGGGTCTGGTAGAGAAAAATGAGAGGTCAAGTGATTTTAAAAAGCTCATTCCTGTATACCAGCTCCTGGTATACCCTCTAATTGGTTACTTTTGACAGTTTATGTCAACACCTTGTCTGGTTGTCTGAAGCCAAGTGAGCTTAACATGGCAAGTGAGTTACAAGCACCTGATTTCGAGGAGTCAAAATTTACTCAAGCACTCACAATGGAGCAAAGAATGTGCCTGATCAATCTGGCCATGGAATAGATGTCATTATTCCTACCAATTTTTTTTAGTGGTCATTGGTCTGATGTTTTCGGCTGTTACCTGCATGTTGCTTTGCAGAGTTTGACACCTGTATAATTTGCAATATGCTAATTGCTGGTTTTCAGTGTCAGGCCATTCAAAATAAAAATCAAAACTGTTCAATAGATGAAGTCCAGAATCTGAGAAAAGAAAGAAGGTAACTACACAAAGACCCTCGCCAGGATTCAAGTCACAACAATTTTTCTTCTGCAAGATATGCGGAGAAGCTTTTTCCCCAAATTTATAGAGATTTGTATGGAGACGCCATGTTGGTGCCCATCCGGATGGGCACCAACATGGCGGCCGGAAACCAACAGAAACATCTGTCACTGAGTTTTGCTAGAAAAGGGGAAATTTATCTCTCGAGGAACTAAAAAACAATTGAAATAATACTTTTCCTAATACAAGAACCCGTTCAGATGGAAGTTTCCGAAATAAGTCACTTTTTAAACACCTCGGCTTTCATGTAAATGCCGCATCACGCAAAAGCTAAGAAATTCAACCATAGTCTATCACAAAACCAAGAACCCATTCGGAACCAAATTTTTTTTTGAATATTAGTTTTCAGCTGCTCTTATACATCATTGAAGTAAAATATGATCAGGAGGATCAATAGTTGTGTAGTTTGAATTTTAGTGACGTCATGTGAAAACCTGCAATACTTTGTTTAGGCTTATTCCATTGCAAGATATGTATAAGATCTCAAGGGTTAAAGTTTGAACCACTTCATGAGCATGATGCTTACTTGCATTATATTTTTTGTACTATTGTAATTAAGTACACAGATATCATATAATCTCTGCTGGCTTTGTATTTTTTGGCAGCATGAAACACAAGCCGGAATTGTTCGCAAGCCAAGTCTGTGGCTGCTGTAGCCTTATGAGAAAGCTATACGTCTTAGAGATGTTCTAATATTTCTTGTATCAGTTTGATTGAGCTTTTGTCTCTCAAGCTTGATGTTTAGATCTGCAACTCCTTTGTTCTTTCTGGCACCACATGATTCAAATATGGCTGTTTACGGGCAAGTCTGTTAAACGTTTTGCATGTTGCATATGCCCTTGTTCTAGTTTGGCTCTGTTCATGCAAGACCATGGTTTCGATCCCTCATATTGGTCTAATCATTCGTCAGTAGTTAATTCTCTGTACGCTTCCACACTCGAAGAGATTCTCTGAGACACAGCAGACATGAATGATCACACAAGAACACAACACAGGGTGAAGATCAGGTTTTGTGAAACTTGTGCAAGTAAATCCATACTTAACATACAGAGATTTTGACATTTGCAATTCCCCAGAGATTTGCTCTGTTGGAATCATCTGATCTCTTGATTATTTCTAAGAAGATTTGGAATAAATTTCGCTTTTTCTTGAGGTAGGGATCAAGTGAGGGAAAAGCCCTGGGGACGAGGTTGGACCACAACAGCATGTTGATCTTTAGTAGGGGGGGGGGGGGGACAGGGGCTATACTGTGCAGTCTCACAGCTTTGCATCAATAATGGCAGTTGTTTTGAAACTTTGAATTTTACCTCATGTAAGTAGTTGCAAAATGTTTACATTTTGTGATGTCTTACATGAAACAAAAAAAGACCACAAACTAACTCTCCAGAGTGCGCAGTATGGACTAGAAACCATTTTTTAGTGGATGGTCCCTCGGAAATAGCCTGGTGACCACTAAATAATGGTTGACCATTTACCTTTAATGCATTATGGGGCAAAAAATTGAACAATAAAACAAAAGTACCGGTAAGCGGACAATCTAAATCTATTGTCTGTAACAACTGCAGTGCGAAATATATCCAAGGAGTCCACACACTAACTGACAGATTTTATAGTAATTTTGCTCGTAAGGCAAGCATCAAGCATCTTTGAATTAAAGCATATCATTGACAGTTTTGGCGTCTCATTTAACATGAAGTGAAAAAATCAGCTATGGTTGTCTGTGATTTGGGGTTGCAACTTAATTTGGTTAAGCATGTCACTGATTTTTTTCAGCGAGAGCAAAAGTTCCTTGTGACCAAAACTTTGTGATCAGGTTGACCACCTAATATAACAAGGTGACCGTTTCACAGAGATGAATTGTAAAATAACTGAGCCAACAGCGCGATCTCATTGGTCGATAGGTGTATTTAGATGAGAGTATGTAAACACGGTTGTGACGCTTTAGATTCACTCATATTTTTTGAGAATTATTTTAGAAAAGCAATAGAGCACTTTTTCCATGTTTACATAGCCTCATCTAAACAGGAGGAGGGTTGGGAGAATTCAAGACAGTTATGCAAACCTGAGATGTAGTTGAGGGTTTGCATAACTGTCTCGAATTCTCCCACCCCTCCTCATGTTTAGATGCGGCTATATAAATATGGAAAAAGAGCTCTATTGCTTAAGTACAATAAAATTAGTCAATTAGGAAGTCCAAACGGTGACCGCTTAGATTTTGATGGGTCATCATAGCCACTCTTTATCACTTGATGCTACAATCATGGTATCAAAAAAGTGTCCAATCATTGGAAACATGTTCTTATCATTTTCAAGACACAATAGGTTACCATAGCAACAGTATAACAGGCTAAAAACACCCTTATTTACAGCTTTGGGGGCTTATAATTCAAACATGTCATGGTGAAATTTCTTTATGTTATTAAATTTTAATAAGCATGATAAAATGTAACTTTTGGCAAAGTTTGAAAAAAATCTGTACATAGGGTTCAGAGCCACCTTAAAGTTGAAAATTTAAGGTGGCTCTGAACCCTATGCATGTCTTTTTCTTTGTTTCCTATATCTCCTCTGGGAGAATAGGGCCGTTGACTTGTCTCCTCCAACCCGCTCTGTCTCTTGCAGCAGTAGCAGCTTCGCTCCAGGTGGTGAAACCCATCTTCTGCCTTTCTCCTTCTACTGTTCTTCTCCATGTTACCTTTGGCCGTCCTCTGGTCCTCTTCCCTTCTGGTGCCCAGGTCAAAGCAATGCGTGGATTCTGTTGGTTGTTCATGCGCAACACATGCCCTATCCAGTGCCACCTCCGTCTCCTGATCTGTTCGCTGATGGTACAAGTTCTAGCTCGTCGCCTGACTTCCTCATTTGACACCTTCATCGGCCAGTATATCTTAAGCAACCTCCATAGACACTTGTGTAGAAATGTGTCCAGTTTTGCTTCATCCCTCTTTGTCATTCTCCAGGTTTCACATCCATAAAGTAGCACTGCTATGACATTGGACTTAAAGATCCTGATCTTGGTGTTTTTGCTCAGTTCTCCACTCCTCCAGATCTTGGCTAGTTTGTTAAATGCCCCTGTAGCTTTCCCTAGGCGGTTCTTGATGTCATCCTCGGCCCCTCCATGCTTGGTTATTCTTGCTCCTAGATAGTCAAAGCTGTCCACGTCCTCTACTTCCTGCCCATCTATTACAACTGCGTTGTTGTTGTTTACGTTGATCCTCATCACTTTGGTTTTCTTGGTGCTAATTTTCAAGCCTGTTCCCTTCCCACTTCTGTTCAGGCAATCAATCTTCCTCTGAATCTGCCCGAATGTACTTGAGATAAGAGCCAAGCCGTCTGCAAAATCTAAGTCTTCTAGCATGGTTGTCATCTTCCACCTAATACCTGTCCTTGCACCTTCGACTGACCTCCTCATCACCCAATCGATCACCAAGAGGAACAGGAACAATGACATGTTGCATCCTTGCTTAACAACCGACTTTACCTCAAACCAATCTGTTCTTCCATCACCATCCACCACAGCACATCTGCAGTTAGTGTACATGACTTGCACCATTCGCACGATCTTTGTCGGTATTCCATAGCACCTCATGATCCTCCAGAGAGTTTCTCTGTGTATGCTGTCGAAGGCCTTCTCGTAGTCCACAAAACAAAGGTAGAGGCTGGAGTTCCATTCAGCTACCTGCTCAATTATATTCCTTAATACAAAGATCTGTTCAGTCGTATTCCTTCCCTTTCTAAAGCCAGCTTGTTCTCCTCTTAACTCAGCATCTGTTCCAGCAACAATTCTCTTAATCAGGACTCTTCCCAACACCTTGGCTACAACAGACATGAGGGTTATACCCCTCCAGTTCTCACAACTCGTCAGATCTCCTTTCTTGGGGAGCTTGATGATAAGCCCTCTGAGCCAATCCTCTGGAACACTTTCTTCCTCCCATATTTTGTTAAATAACTCATGCAGGACCTGGATTGTGGTGTCAGTATCAACCCTAAGAAGGTCTGCCGTGATACTGTCAATACCTGGTGCCTTTCCACTTTTTATGTCCCCCAATGCGCTCTTGATCTCCCCCCTTGTTATCTCTCCTATGTCAATTCCATTATTCACAACATCTGTCTCCTCCACCTCAGTAGCGACTTCAGGAACTGGCCTGTTCAGGACTTCTTTAAAGTGTTCTTGCCATCTCGCTTTAACTTCACCTTCTTTAGTCAATAACTTTCCTTCCTTGTTCTTTACCATTTCTGTCTTTCTTGGTCCTTCGTTACATAACCTCCTAGTTGCTTCATATACTCCTTTCATTTGGCCCTGACTTGCAGCGTCCTCTGCTTCTTGCGCGACACCATTTATCCAGTCTCTTTTATCCTTCCTGAGACTCCTCTTCACCTCCTTGTCCTTTTCTCTGTAGTCAACTCGTGCTTTGTTCTTCAACCTCTCCGATCGTGAATCTCCTATCTTCTTTTTCAGTTTCCTTCTCTCCTCGATCTTTTTCCAGCTTTCTGTGCTAATCCAGCTCTTACACTTCTTCTTCCTGCGCCCCAATACTTTCAGTGCTGTTTCAGTGTAGGTAGTTTTGATCTTCTGCCACATGTTGCCTATGCTCTTGGCTTGGTCAGGCTGTTCACTATTCTGTTGGTCATCTGCACCCATATCGTTTTGGTCTAACGTCTGGAGGATTCTGAACCTATTCCTCAGCTCAATCTGGAACTGTTGTCTAATCGCGGGCTCTCTCAACTTGCTCTCCTCAAACCTGGTGGCCCCTTCCTGTTTCTTGCCTGTGCTGTTTAGCCTGAGTTGGGCCTTAGTTATGACAAGATTGTGGTCGCTTCCCACATCAGCTCCCCTATGTGCTCTCGTGTCTTGCACTGACCTCTTAAACTGGGACCTGATTGCCACGTGGTCAATCTGATTCCGGTACTGACCATCTGGGGAGGTCCATGTGTACTTGTGCACATCCTTGTGAGGAAACATGGTTGATGTTATAGCGAGGTTGTTCCATGCACAGAAGGACACAAAACGGTCACCGTTATCATTTCTCTCACAGATTAGACCATGTTTCCCAACGATGCCGCTCTCACCCTCCTGTCTCACTCCCACTTTGGCGTCCCAGTCCCCCATTACCAAGAGCATGTCATGCCTAGGAACTGCATCCAACCCTATGCATGTACAGAACTTTTTTGCCAAATGTTGCATCTTATAAAAATTTGATAATATAAAAAAATTATCGTGCCATTTTTGAATTATAAGCCCCTAAAGCTGTAATTAATGGTGTTTTTAGCAGGTCGTACCATCACCAACAACTCGGCAGTATTTGATACCATGATTGTAGCATCAAGTGATAATTTACAATAACTGCAAAATTCTTGCACGCTCATTGGCTAATTTTTATTGTCAATAAGCAGACAGACACATGAATTTATAATGCAACGAATGCCGAGAGCGGACAATTTGATGATTTGTTATTGTAAAAACCAAACTGAGAGCTGTTTTTCGTACATCTGTCCTGTTATTGACAATGAATTTTGTCATAACATTAACGCCTCGTGGATCCACATGCAGCTACTTTGACAGTGTTATGACAAAATTCATGATCAATAACAGGACAGACACATGAAAAACTGCCGTCAATTTGTTAAAGAGTGGGTATAAATGATCCATCAAAATCTAAGTGTTGGGAACTGTGTTGAGCCACCTTAATGGGGGTCAAATATAAATATAATTCGGGAATTTGAACGGTGAACTCTTCATAGAGGATGACCGCTAATCCGAGGGCCGCTTTATAGAGGTTTGACTGTATTTGGTTTAGAGGAAGGTTACAAGGCGTATTTCATGTAGATCCTGTGGACAAACAAGATAGAGAATTAATTTGGCTTTAAAGGGTGCAGAACAAGTGCCTCATTTATAGCCATGATGCATTAATAAATGTTTTTATCTTTATTTCACAGAGATAAAACTTCAGTTAGTATTGAACCAATGGACGATGATTTCTACAATAACAATATAACAAATACAAAGCCTGGTGTTAAACGAAAAGCAGTTGATGATCCACAAAGTGGAATTTCTCAGGTAAATATTAAATTTACAGCCAGCGCAATGGCTGGACATGTAGTAGATAAGCCTAAATTCCAATAAGATGGTGAACGATTTTTGGCCAGCATCAAATATTGAAGCTAGTCTACAAGTTGCATTGTCAGGAGTTACTCACAGTGTCACTGTAAGGGATCTTGGATTTATATTTATTTAATTAATTTAGGTATGGAATGATAAAATTAAGCCAGGGTTGCCTCAACTGCCCCAGCTCAGCGCAACTCAACCCCCTTCTCTCCCCTTCACAAATCTTAATATTTTAATCTGTGAAAAGTTGGCATTCATTGTGCATTGTAATCAATGCACTGAACTCTGACCTGGAAAATCTGAAATGGATAAACCTTTTTCTCTATGCCATGTCTTCCTCTATCTATATAAGTACCACCTATATGAGCTGAATATACAAATTAAGGCGAATAAAAGGTAGCCTAGCAGTAAATAATGTGAAATACATGTTATTTATGTTAAGAATTTTGTTCTGTAAGAAAAATAATTTACATTGTGTCCTCGAGCTAAGACTTGGAATAAAAAGGAAAGGTTAAATAACTGTTGATTTTTTAAAGAAGATATCCTTTAACCTCTTTTTCATAGCTATGTTTGCATTGGCCTTATCTTAAATAAAATTTATAAATACATGTAAATGGTAAATAAAGTTTGTTAAGATATTGTTTGTCTTAAAAGTTAAAAACTACTGTCTTTAGAATGTAAAGATTAAAAAGTGAGCCAAGATTCTGTGATGTAACATGTCAAACACAAGAGGCCGTGTTTAACCACATTTCCAAACACGAAGATGAGAGTTGAAAATATAACGTGTATCAGAGTATTTTTTATGAAATTTGAGGTGTTTGGAAATGTAGTCAAACAGTGTCTTGAAGTTCCTACTAAACTAAAACTAAACTAGAAAAGAACTTGTGTAAGTGAGGTGATATTCTGTTATGCCTTTTTCTTAAACCAGTGTCCTAATACAAGCCTTTTTTTGCTGGCTTCTTGGCGTGTTTGTGGTCTTACAAGATCTTGATTCCTTTCCTGAGATACTGAAAATCTTTGCAGGTTTTGCCAAACTTGGCATAACTGGCTGTTAGGCAGCCTGTCTACCTATTGAGCTAATAAAATCTTGTACAACTCTTAAAATTGCAGAAGAAACAAGCCTTGACCATGATGAACTGAAGTAGATGTCACAGTATACATTGCAAACCATGAATCAAGAACATTCAGAAACATTGCATTTTCTAAACTAGAAGTATTTTAAATCTATTGTAATGATTAACATGCATTAGATTTGTAAAAAACCTGTAAAATTGTGATTAATGTAAACTAAAGTTAGATAGACCTTAAATGTATAAACTTTTTTTATACAAGTTTTACAAATCTTGATAACTTTTTTTGGGGGGGAAATCATTATCCAAGTTAACCTATTCCGGTACAATTAGTACAAATAGTTTTTGTACATGTACACTACTTAAACTTATGATCAAAGTTAATATTACTGAGTAATGATTAATAAACATGTTACAATCAACCGAAAATCACTTTGTCGCTCAGAACCCTAAGTTTATACGTAGACAAGGAAAGGTCTTTATTTTGAAAAAAGTGTGTTTCTTTAAACATACGTGTACCTTGAACTTTCATTTTTGTAAATTTTATTTTTGTCCAGAAACTTGTTAGCGAGATATATGTTTTTCAGTACTTGATATTCCATAGATTAACAAAAGCGTACGTGAAATTGTAGTAGTATTACAGTGAAAGATACTTTTATAAGTCAATGAAGTAGACACTTTTTTGTACTGATTCCTAAGTTCAACAAGAGTATTATTTTTGCACTTTGAAAAGGAGAAAGAGGACTTAAATTAAAAGGTTATGCCAAGATAAAATAGACAATGCATTTCTGTTAATTTGTTTAAAGTTTTCAACTGTAAACCTGGTGTTTTAAAATCAATAATATTGAAATAAAACTTGAAACAATAAGATAACATGTATTCTTATATATATATGGACTGATTAAAGCTCAGAGAAAGTTTATAGACAGTCTGTGAATAGGTAGTGTTTGTTGCAACTCCCCCCCCCCCCCCCCCCCTTTCTACGTACTTTTAAGACCATTGGCCTTTGGTGCTAGCTGGGACTGGGAAATACTTGAATTGCCTTCTGTGATCTTCAGAATGTCCTTGGAAATCTTTGGATATGTTTGGGTCGTCTATGAAAAATCCTGGTGCTCCCAGGAAAAAACTCTTGCACCTGTGATCTGTAAAAAGTTGGCAGGTATACATTATTACTGACAAATAAAGTGAATTTGCTCCTTATTAATTATTTTATTGTTGGGTTGGTCAAGCACTTGGAATTTTCAAGAACACATGAGAAGTGCAAGAGGACTCAGCTGTGTCTTTTGATTCTCTATTTATTGCACTTCTTTTGAGTTCTTAAATAATTTTCCGCATGCTGAATATATAATTCATCATTGTACTTTGTGTGTTAACAATAATTATTAATACTGGATCATTGGATAATGCAATTCATTCATATAGCCATTGGTTATGACCCAAATATACCATGCTCTACAAATATGGTAAGTGTATGCATGATTTCTTGGGGCATTTTTAGTCTTATTTTAGATTAGTTGTCTACATGTATGTTATGGTAATAAAACAATAATTCCAGTGCTTGTTGGATGTGAGATGATTATAGCCAAATGGGTGCCATGTGCCTCGTTGGCTATCTACCGTCTTATATCCAACGCATGCTTGTAGAATAAGAATTCTTCTTCAAGCAAATTCTGTCGAAAAATGTTACTGTCTATCAGAGAATACACTTGGACAGAGCTGCTTTCCTTTTGATTTTAGGGAAAGTGTGTAAATAGTGACAGGTCACTCGCATGGTCGACAGACTCTTGTCTGAAATTGGATGTGTATACACAGACAGATTCTTCATTTGTGGCAGACAACTACACAAAATCTATGGTAAGAGAGAGTCAAGGCTTTTGTTAAGTTTGGAGTCACCCCTAGCCTTGTTTTTCATAGCCAGAACAGGCTTTTTAGTTTTTGGGTGAACTCTATCAACAACAGGCAATTTTATCCATAACATCAAGGGCCAATCAAGCATTCTCAGCCGCAACTGGTGTTACAGGTCACGACCCTTAATGGCAGCCCCAGAGGCCATACTTTTTGTAAAGATAATTTGTAAAAATAATTTGGCTTTATCAAGTTGATAATATGAATTTGGCACCGTAAAGAGAAGCTTTCGAATCTCTTTATGGTGGCAAATTCACATTATCAACTCAGTTGATAAAACCAAATTATCTTGTAATACTCCCCACCGACGCAGCACCACAGTTTCTTTAGAAACTTACCTCCTTTATTCATCCCTTTTTTAGTATGGGACAGACTGAAGAAAAACAAAACAAAAACAAAATTGTTCAAATGGTGTACAGAAGTGATAGAATGGTAGAAAATGGATTCATACGAGGGAAGGGATTAAACATTATTGTCAGTAGTGTTTCAAAGGAAAATGCTGATAATTTTCAGAATTTTCAAATTACTGTCACACCAAGATGGGATTCAACAAATTTATTGTCAAATAACAAACATGCAACCTAACAAAAGATAGACACCCTTAACCTTAAGGGCAGGAGGGGAGGGTATGGAGGGGTACATCATCCAAAACTGAGCAACCTAAAGCACATGTACTAGTCACATGATCAATCAAGGACCAATGGCTGTGATCCATTAATTACATGTATTAACATAATTTAATACTTCCCATCAATCAAAGTTCAAATCTACACCAACTCGCATAAAATTAAATACAAACTCTTATAGTAAACTTGTGGTCACCTGTGCGGGGCAGCCCACTTTAGCTCAATTGTAAGCTTTACCGTGTGTTAACTTTACGTAAGAGCATTACGTTATCAGTGACTGTTATGTCTTTTGCTTTATTAGTGCTATCTCAGTGACATGGTCCAAGCAAACAATAGAAAACTGGAGAATATTGAAATGTTTCTAGAGAACCTTGGTAGCAAGATTGAAAGCTTTCTCACGGGCAGTGACTCGGGTGCTGTGACAAAAGCAAAAAGGAGAAAGGTAGATGTGGTAAGAGAGACCTCACCCTTGGATTCAGATGTGTGTGTGTGTCCAACTTGGTTATTGCTTGGATCGCTAGTCTTACAGTACACTACAATGCACTATGAGCTACTATTTGTTGGTTTTGTCACTTTACTTAACTTACATTATTTTGTGTGTGGCATCTTCCCTTCTTTATTGTATGTCTTGCGTAAGGTTACACTTGCATACTATACACACCCAAAAAAGTTTATTTCCAACAGTGATTTGTAGAGAAATATATTAACAAAAAAAACTAAAAAAGGTACCATAGCTCTTTGTACGTATCAATTGCTTGCCTATGGATTTCATACAGCGCAAGGACTACATACGACCGTCATTTTGAGTTATTTTGGCCACGTACAAAATTGTCTTTGAATTGAAGAAAACTGAAAAATAATAGTTAACTGACACAGAAAAACATCGAAGAGGTACTAATAATCCATAAAGGAATAAGAATGGATAAGGATGGAGAAGATTGGCATGGATTACAAACGACGAAAAATTTAGGCCACACGAACCTGTAACATGTACATGTGCGCATAACACTGTTCAGTTCAACGCTCATGCCACCATGTTCTTCAACAGCTGTCGCTAAGTCACCCAATAACACCAGAGGCAGACAGTGGGATACCTGTGCCCACAGCCACTAACATGTCACCTAAAAAGGTGGACAATAGCCCCAGGGATACCAACACTCCTGCTCCCGCAGACAGCACCAAGTCTCCTAGTATGTGCCTGTCCCCTGGGTTGAGTCCATATGCTTCTCGCACTGAGGCACCAGTCGGCATGCACAATTCCGTGGGGTGGAGCCAAGGTTTGCAGCAAGGGCTCGATGTCATATCAAGACAAATTACACAGGCTGGTCAGCAGGAGCTGCAGCCCAGATTGGGTGCAGCTTTAGGACAGGAAGCCGAATCAGCACCGAGGTCTGCTACATCAGAAACAAAAGTGGAACCACTCTCCAAAGGTGCAGAGAGAGACGAGCTGGAGGGTGACGTGGAGGTGTTTGTTCCAGTTATTGTGTCGCTGGGAGATAAAGAAAGAAGAAGCGTTACTACAGAAGTCCCGCTAAAAGATATTCTTAATGGAGCTTCTTGTGCATTGGAAGGTACGAAAAATGGTAATTTCTTTCAAGCAACTATTGAACAAATGCGCAATATTTTATCTTGCAGATGAATACCCTTCTTAGAGGCAAAAAATGGATTGTTTCAAACTAACCCTCCCACGGAATAAATTTGTTGTCATCCTATACTTTAAACTCCACGACTGTGTTTTCGTTTCACCTGGTAATCAGAATCACGAATCTTTTCTTTTTTTCTGTCAGGCCTAGAGCACGTGTCTTATTCGCGTGGCAGTTGGCTTGGCGACAAGACCAACCCTTTGTCACGTGTGTGGTACTGTGGTAATCCCAAGATACTGAGCCGTTCAGAAGCGTCAGGCTCCAATCCTGCCAAACTCTCCCTCAATTTGCTGGAGGCGTTTTTCGTCAGGGAAGAGATGGCAGCGTCCAACATCAATGGAGCACGTGGGAGAGAACTGCTTGATCCAATCAAAATAAAGGGCATTCAAGGTCAGTTTTATGGTCAGTCACACAAGCGACATAACGGTCGTTTCACGCAAGATAACGGCATAATGGCCATGTCACGCAACATAACGACATAATGGCATGGGCACGCAAAATTTAAGAAACATCATATTGATCAATGATGTTTAAGTTTTAGTCACCGGTGTTAACAACATAACATAACGATATAAGCAGAAACAGAATGGCCAGGAATGGCCCAGCATAAAGACATCAGGAACAAACTGATTACTGATTCGTGTTTTGCTTTATTTGTGATCTCCAGTTCATATAAATTACAAGTTTCCAATCGATCCCGACAAAGAAGAGTTACGATGGCAGTTTCTAAAACCCCGAATTGACAGCAAATGCCGTGCGCAGCGCCGGCTGCAACGGGAAGCACAAGCGAGACTCGACAGCTCTCCCCGCGGAGCGGGAATCCCCTTACGGACACCCCGCTCCCGCATGCCCCGGGTTGACCCCAGGGAGAAAGATCAGTTGTTGTATGGATACAGCAGAACCACTGACCTCGGGCTCACGTCTCCTCGGCTGCAAATAGCCGGGGATGATTGCCAAGAGACTGGGGCGGATGTCTGTGAAAACCAGTTGAGAGCTGCTAGTAGTGGTTTTGACCAATTACAAGCCAATGAAGCCATTGTGGAGGTAGCTGGGATCCCTGTGACTGTCGGTGAAATGAAGGGATGAGATAAACAAACGTTCACCATGTTAGAGGAAAATTTGAACCAGGCCAGGAAGGTAGAGAAAAGCGTTAGCGATAACTGCTGATTTGATCACATTTATGTAACCAATCAGTTTAAAGCGCTCGAGGCGAACGGAATCAATGTTGAGAAGTTAATAATCCTATATACAAATATAGCAAGGCAAAACCCAAGTGCATTGTTTCAACTATAAAATACCACAGTTAATGGAAATACAGAACTCGATAAGTAACACGAACATGTTGGGAAGTGAAGAGTTGCGAAATTGAGCAAAGAAGATAATATGCAATGTGGAAAAACTGAGACTGAAGGTTATTCTCGTTGTTTTAATTTGACATATTGCCTTTCTCTGCGCATTCTTTATCTTAGATACGTTAATGCACCTATCAGTGTCAAGCCTGAGGGGGGAGGGGTCGGGCACAGGGTGGGGATTTTGACATTTTCTAAAAAAAAATTATCAAAATCCCCACCCCCGGGCAAAAAAGAATTGTCAAAATTAGCAGAAACTAATGGTTTACTTCTGTTCTACTATATAAAATGGAAAGATCAAATGCATGATGTCCGATCAAAATCCACACACTGGGGATATACGCCACAGTCAAATTCCCGTGGGTTGCCCGACCCCCCCCCCCCCCCTTGACATTGATAGGTGCATAATTATCCTTCTATGGGGAGTACCGTTGTCCAAATAAAATGAGTTGTGGATTGATTATTAAAGGAGATTCGTCACACTTTTAGCCTGCGAACGCAGACGTATTTCCAGTGACAGCCGGAAATACGTCTGCGTTCGCAGGCTATCACACTTTGCGCATCTTGAAAATTTTAGCCTAATTTTTTTCAAGTTTGTCATTTGTAATCAGCGATACTATTGATCCCAGAAGTCCTTTGAAATGGCTTTTTTTTTCAGGCCGTTTCACGCATCGTTGGTTTCATTCACGTGATTAAAAAAAGTGACCGCGTGATGATGGATTCATGGTCGTGTGTTGAGTGAATCTCAGCCGTCGTAGCCTGCAATGCAGGCGTATTTTGGCGAGCGAGCGCACGCATTTTGATAAGGCGAGCGCACGCATTTTGAAAAGGCGCGCGAACACACGCATTTTGATAAGGCGAGCGAGCGCACGCATTTTGATAAGGCGAGCGCCACCTTGGATTTCAAACTCGCACGAGACAAAAAGGCGTCCTAGGGAGTAGGGGTGAGGCCACAAGTGGAGTAATGGGGGAGGGGGAGAGCAAATCTGCTCGATCACGAGCAAATAATGCTAACTCCTAAACACACGGAAAACGCCTGCACTGCAGGCTACTGCCGTCGGGGAAGCTGCCGCACAGTTTCTTTGCAAGTTTGTTGAGTTTCGCTCTTTCTAACAAGATGCAATCCAAGATATGTTACAGAGAAGAGTTCAACAGATGCAAAATCCATCGCATGAATAGATTTGCCTCGAACTTGGACCTTTTGAGGAATTTGCAAACGCTGTGCTGCAAACTTTGGCCATCTCATCATGTGATCACTTTTTTGAATCACGTGAATGAAACCCACGAAACGGCGTGAAAAAAACTTCTGGGATCAATAGTAATCTTCTCCATCCTTCCTTTATGGTCTAGTGTTATCTCTGTTGTGTTTGTCTGTTTTAGTAAACTACTATTTTCAGGTTTTCTTCAATTTAAAGGTAATTTTGTACATGGCCAAAGTAACTCAAAATACCGTGACTGAGCTCATGTAGTCTCGTCTCGTGACGTCACAGTTTCCGCCGCTCACTAGCGTCCAATCCTTCCCGACAGAGTGGGGAGCAGTGCGGGCTCCTTTCTCTAACAGCGTCAGGTAATCGAGCATAATATCAATGCAGCCACGGGAGAATTATGAAAAATGACCAGGTATCTCACGGAACACGTTTATCACATTCTTTAAGACCGGTCTGCTTTTCTTGGCGACGCATTCCCATGCAAAGAGAGTATCTTTTATAACCTCGTTCTCAGCACCTCTTTTCCTGGGAACGAGGCTGAAAAGATAGCGGAAAGGGAGAAATAATTCGTGACGTCACTGTTGAGCTTGCGCATGCATAATGAGATAAGAACCATTCTAGTGCCCAGAACCTCCGTTTCTTTTGATCACGCGGTCGGCGAAACGGAGGACATTTTAAAACGAGTAGCACTGGATCAGATCTTGTACGCGACTTGGAAATTAATTAGTTACCTCCGACATCAATATCCGGCCTCATTAACAGCCCTTCTGTTTTGGAAATTTATCAAACAATTCTAAAAACACTCAATCGTATAACAAGGATTAACAAGGTATTGTTAGTAACAAGCGGCGTGATTGTGGGTATCACGATTGAGTAATGGCGCTTCTTTTTCCTGCATATGTTTTACAATAAGTGCAGGAGATATTAAATAGTTTTCAATAGGTGCCAGTACGAGATTAAGCACAGGTAAGTATTTATTAGGCGGCTCAAAACAGTTTCACTGCTTGCGTGCATTCCTTAGTCCCTCTTGTTCAAAATGCCTAGCAACCAAGAGGCCAAACTACCGGTGGTCAAGATCACAATATCACTTTTGAATTGTTCCGTAAATGTTTGCTCAATTTCCGTGCTAACTTCGGCCAAAGGGTCATGCCATTGGAAAGCTGTAAATGAGGATGCTATTTTTAATTTCAGCCAGTTAAAAATTAGCTGGATTACACAGGGAAATTGTAATGTTAAATTGTAATCGAACTTGGCAATGCCGTTTCTTTGCCGTGCGCGTCCAAACGGCTGTTACTTTTTGTTTTCTTTTCCTTTTAAAGAAGCATTTTTTTCGCAGCTTCGTTTCTCGTGATCCACTACCAGTTGTTTGGTTGTTTTTCAACTCTTTTTATATTAAAACAGTCATTATTTCGGAAACAGGTGGCGATTTATAAGAAAACAACTCTTCGCCTCTAACACCATTATACTCGCCACACGCCAAGCGTTCGACGGATTCTTAGAACTAACGGACACACTACAATGTGCAAAACCGAGTCTTAAATTAACACTGCAGGATCGTTACAAACCGAACCCAATAGAACAGCACATAAGAGAGCACCACAAGGGTTTTCTTTTCCTGATTTCCATGGGGCCTTTAACGGTTCATTAAGTAATTAAATGCTAAACAGAAATGTCACTGTCGACACAGCGAATTCCCTGAAGGAATTAATTTGACTTAAAAAGCCAAGCTCGAACAAATAAAGGACTCTTATGAAGCCTGATTTTCCCACGCTTTCTGTTTACAGTCTCTCAATTTGCGCTAAGTTGCACGTGTTCTAAGCACCCCTGCTGGCAACTACACAAGCTCTCATGTCCGACGCTCTACCCGTAATCAGCCAGCACTGGCTTTCAGAAAGCAAACCGGTTAGGGTTTAATCTAATTTCGGTTTCTTGGCCCGCTGATATGCATTACTATACACAGTGACGCTGTATGCTTCGGCCCCTGTAAACATTCCATAATGAAGTGCGCATAAGTTTTCAAGTCTCGCGGGCATAAGACCTGCAGCCAGATGTTTTCGCCCCAAATGTTTCGCGTCTGACAGAAACGTAAAATTTCTTAACATGGCTTTTTTATTCTCTTTTTTAATGGGCGTAATTCCTGCTTGCTTTTCGTGTTTTGCTGTTACCTTGACGATTTTGAAAACAGCTTGGTTGTAAAGGAATTTTTCACAACTTCCACTGACATCGGGGACGAAATATTGTCAAAATTCCCACGATCCATTGTGCCCATACGGCCTTATTACACGGAACAATACGCCAGTGGCGCCTTGTGTTGTTGTTGACGAAGTGTTGAACAATAGCGAGAGCAAATTTGCTGCACACCTGTGTTGATAAAGGATATCTAAGTAACGCTTCAGTGATGTCATTATGTCGAAGTGAAAGATAGCAAGTGACTTTGGCGCCTCGGATAGGATTGTTCATTTGTTATCCAGCCCATCAAAGTGGAGCGACAACATTTTGACAACTTTAAACGTTCCGTTACTGCGCTCAGTTCAGTCAGTTGTCGATGAACTGTTCTCGAAGCCAAACAGGAACGCGCCCGTTCAAATGGCTTGGTAAAACAAATTTTATGTGTGAGTCAGCGTTGCGGAAATTCTATTTCAGTGATGTCATCGGCGAACTCATGTTTATAGATTAGTTTTGGAGGAGTGACTCAAGATGCAAAGAATACAATAGACGTAATATTTTCGTTGGCAGAAAACAATAAACAAATCGTGCTATTAAATTTACGCGTCGGTCCGACAAGGCCAGTACGAGTTTAGCCTCAGCTGTTAACACAACAATCTTGTAAGAGCAGGAAATTCTTCCTTCTTTGACGAACGCGCTATCGAGAAATGGCTATCAAAATGCAAGATAGTGTAAAGTACATCACAGAGATCAACTCTAATGTTGGAGAGCGCATGGATACTGATGGATATGAAAGTGTAGGGCCTGTGGAATGCGCTTTCAAGGCGCTCAGAGAGATTTTACCTCAGAACGAAAGCCGCGAGAATCTCTCGGATCTTGAAGTCCTGAAACTTGCCATGGAGTATATCCACGACCTAGAGCAAATTCTTCACTTCGAAAGCAGCAACAACTTTCAGTGAAGAAGGCGCGCGATGGAATCGAGCCTCTAAACAAATTCTTCTTGTGCGCGGGTTTAGGATTTGGCCAACAAATTCTCGAACGTTCTGGAGAGCACCTTTTTGGGTAGAGTTCGTGAAGATACGGACGAAGTTTGTCGGCGATCAGTCAGGAATAGTTTACCAATCATCTTGGGATGTCAAGTGCCTCTTTCCGAAGAAAGTGAACAAGTTTAAAATTCTTTGACACAGTTTTCGAGCGTTGCTGTAGCTACTGAATTACTAGAACGCAAATTATATTAATTATTCTAGAACAACTTATGAGAACACTAAAAACAATTTTCCCCACATCCACAATTATAGTTATATCCAGTTTTATGGAAGAGCAAGTCGTTAGAGTTTTATTATATACTGTGTATATTTTTGTAAAGCGTAAAGCGTAGCGCAGACTGTGTTAATGAGAGCATGCACCGGTTAAGGTTACGCAGTGAGAGAAATCGTCGCTAGAATTTGTACAGAAAATGTGAGAATCTCAACATGTTGTGTGTACAGATATTTTGATTGAGATGAAATATAGAAAGATTGAAGTTTTGCTGCCGTTGATTGTGTATCTTTTTGTTTTAATTGTTAATTATCAGACATAAACATTCAGAACCATTCAACTGAATTGTTGAGAGATGTAAAAGGTGCTTTTATTTTGAGTGAAATAGTATTCATTTCCAGCTGGACTGAATAACACCCCCGTACCGTAATTCGTTGCTAATACAACACAGTTATGATTAAAATCCTTAACGATGCAATTTTGCTGTCTGGGTCAGAACCGAATACATGATTTTTGGCGATTTAGTGAATAAAATTAGGCCTTTTGCGGTCGCTCTGTTTAAAAATAACAAGATCTTTGAAAGTTGCCCATGGGCATTTGCATACACTAACTTCTAGTTCTATTTAAAAACCTTGTTTTGTAACGGAGATGAGTCTAGGTGAAAATGTTGTCACATGTTCGATTGTAACAAGCGTGCTGAATAACATGGTAATTAGCGCAGCTGGTCCATAATAAGTGTAGCGAGACGAAAGGCGGGAAAACGGTGCAATGAGCCTGTCGTAAACAAGTATGTCAAAACGCCATATGGTAGCCTTGTTTGTCCCTTAAGCTGGAATAATTTATTAGGCAGCGAACACGCTCAAGGCGGTCAAGTTCAGCTTTTAAACAAATGAAGGGCACATTTAAAGTCTTTCAGAAAGCCATATGTCGGTTTAGCTACCGGAATTGTATTTTTTTTATGCCGGTGGTGGTTCCGGTGCCGGGATTTGTGGTTTTGGCATTTTTCACTGCTATTTTTACCAACCGCCGGAATGAATTCCAATTTTTCGTGTTTTTTAAACCATCGTAGCCGAAAAATAAAACTAGCTTTATGTCTCAGTGCAGTTTCGTTCATTGCCAATATGGGGTGTAGGATTTGAAGCGTATTCAAACGCAATTTTTCTGGATGACGTCACACGGATGAACTTGTTGCATATTCTAGTCACGAACGTTGCAAAACATTTCAAGTTAAATTAAACTTTTGGAGTTCTGTACGGCGCTATCGTTGCGCTTAAATTCCTCACAGTCACATTCAATGTACATTGTTGATGATTCAATAGGGACTCTTAATGACTAGTTAAATTCCAGAGCTATTACAGACCGTGAGCGCAATCCAGCATGTTCGCGACTTGTTATTAATCTATTCAAGCTCGCGCGGCTCTACAAGGGCCAGGTGTTTCCCGAAGTAAAATAAAAAACCTGTCCTCGCCCCTGTCTCCAAAAATGCATTATTCCATTCTACTGTGAATTAAAATGTTCCAAATACTGGTGTGACAGGCATGGGCGAAAGAATTACGGCAATGTTTACTCACTTAGAAGTCTTTCCAGTGAACAGGTACTAATATACAGGCTTGCATTAGTTTAGTTTTGTTTAGTTTCCCACACGACCATTTTCGGAAACTCATGCCGTTGAGAAAGGATACGCAAGTATTTGAGATATGTTACTATTTCACCCAAATCTAAAATAAACATGATTTAACATCACGATTGAAATGAAGAGCGAAGTATCTCGAATCACAAGCCTTGTAATTGGTACTTTCTTCACGGCCCATGGATATCGAATAAGGGACATTAATTATTACAATAAGAAATGTACATAACACACACTAGTTGGTTTCGGCCCTTAGTTATGGAAGTAAACTTTAGACACTTAAACACTGATTTGGCGATAGACTTGAATAAACCTCAGCAGAAACTACAGAGAAAAAGCGAAGATCGAATTTTTTTTACAGATCTGCGCGTGTTGCTGCTTGAAAAGTAGGTTTTATATGCCGTTTTCATTTAAACAGTAGTCTCAAAATTTGGTCATTTCATAAGCAATAAACAACCCGTTAGCAATGAATCGATCTAATTTGTTAACGAAAAATGGATGTCATTGGCAAGCGATTCAAGATACGCGATAATAATGACTTAGATTCTAATACAATCACTTTTACATTGTTAAAGAAACGTGTTCGCCAACACAAGACAAGTGTTAGAAAGCAAATGGTTACACGATTAGCGATACACCGTTATCTTTGAAAAGAGCAGGTAGTTTTCTTTTCTTTTATTTTGTAACAGTCTTCTCCGCGAACCTATATACTTTTCTTTTCAATGATAACATTCTCATGAACTGCTTTCTTTAGCGGCAAAGAATCGTAAAAGCGCTGTGCGTTGTGCTATACTAAAGAAAACAATTGCACCTGTTAGAAGTTAGATATATATAGAGAGGATCTTGGACAGTCAGATGTTTTGCAGAATTGTACACATTCTTTCACTTAATCACAATGGAATGGGGCCAATGAAATCTTAACAAAACAGCTCACCCGCGTGGTATGAGTTCGGGTGGCCATATTGTTTGGTTTTCTGTGCAGGATTCCGCACTTTCCTGTTGTCATTACCCGGGTAACATTCACAGTTCTTTGTTGTACAAGGCTACAGCACACTAGATGAACAACTGATTCGGTTGGTGAAGAAACATTTAAAAGTTTAAATTAGTTGAAATCGCACAGCGCACGTGGTATTGCTGAGCACGTCCTTCTGACATCTGACTCGTGTTACTTCACAGCAGTGTTACATCTCAAGTGCTTTATAATTAGTAATTGAGAACGTTATGGCGCCTTTCTGTCAGTTGCCAAATGTCTCAACCAATGGAAAGAACAAATGACCACACGTGCAACTTTTTGACATCTTTTTCTTGGTTTTCCAAACTTCTCAGCCAATCAAGGAGTGAGGCCACGCTTGCACAACTGGGCATTTTTTTATAGTTTACAACCTCTCAGCCAATTAAGAGCAAAATACTGGAAGTCGGCAATTTTTTGGCCGGCTTTTGGTCAATTTTCTATGTGAACTAAATTCTCAGTCAATCAGAAAAGCAAATGAACGCGTAACCTCGTTCCCAGGGTCTTTTCCCGGACTTGCCCAAGTCAGGGAAAAGGCCCTGGGAACGACGTTGATGAACGCGCTCTGATATATTTAAAGAATTATAACCCACCCATTAATTTTCACGTGATTTTATTGGCTACTTTACGTCACGTGGTCTAAATCGCCGGACAGTTATCACGCAATAACCCCCTCCCGCGTCGATAATTGTCCTCTGATTGTTTCCGTCGAGGAAAAACAGTCAGCCCAAGAATTTCAACTTTTCTTTTCTTCAGTTAACATGGAAGGAAACCAAACTCGTTTTAATGAGTGTAGCGACAGTGACATTGACAATCACCCGCGCATTCGCCATCAGATCACCACTGGCTTTTTTACCATGTTTACGCGAGGTTCAATTGCGAAAAGAAAATTAATATGGGAGGGTTATAAAATAAATAAACCCCTTTCTGGCTTGCGAGGATGTCGGCTG
>OZ026607.1:16497121-16607121 GCA_964020085.1 Micromussa lordhowensis | reverse complement strand
TTTCCTCAGAGCTGGAATTCCTCCTTTTACTTGTGCCCGAACTGTGTTTGAAAAACTGAAACTTAAACAGGAGGAAGGCATCACCAAGGTAGTAGAATAAAAAGTAGAATTATTAATAGGGTAATTCTAATAAGTTGATATCTATCTCAATGCAGGACTGATTAGTATAAATAATTAACTATTGATGTACTAACTAAGGATGTTGTTTAACTTGTGTTAACATAGTAATTTTTTTTGTTAGATTTCAAAAGAAAAGAAAGACAAACTTGAACATCCTGATATCCTGGAACTTTGTAATGTTGTCCCCAAAGAAGTGATAAATTTGTGTGAGTTTATTATTGGGTAACTAATGTACATATCTTGTTCTTGATTTATTCTAAATCTAGCTAGCGTTTTTCTTTGCAAGTCCAAGACAGTTCTTGAGACCGTGTTTTAAATGTAAGCAGGTGACATCTACACTGTAAGAAATTCAGACATCATAAACAAACCAATCCCAACCTAGGCGTGTAAATGGGTACCAGCAAACTTGATGTTGGGGGTAACCCTGTGATAGACTAGTATCCCATCCAGTGGGCAGTAGAGAAACTCCTAGTCGCTTCATGCTACAGAAACTGGAGATAAGCACTGGCCTAATGGGCCACTTGGCTCATACGCAGCCTTTTTTATGTCCCAAATCAAGACTAGCATTTTTCTTTGCAGTCCCAAGGCATTTCTTAAGACCGTGTTTTAAATATGATCATGTGACATTGAAACTATAAGAAATTCAGACATCATTTTATAAAAACAAACAAAGCCAGCCTCTGAGGTAGCTTTGTGAAAAATTGAATTGAGATTCACATAAATATACTTTACAGCAAGACCTATTAGTACCATTCACCACCCGTAGTTAAGTTCAACTGTGATCTATAACATATCGATATTAAATGAATACTGACTTGTGAAGTTAACCTTGGCCTGTGCATTCTTCACATTGTTTTTCAGCTGGTAAAGGCTACGATCCTGCAGGGAATCGCTCTGAATACTCAGCATTCTGTGACTGGCTTCAGTGTTACTACAATCCAGAAATGAGAAACATTGTGGATCATGATGGAAGAACCATGTGGTTTAAGGTAGCTTACAATATCAACTTGTAATTGAATGTCATGTTATTTGAATTTATAACCTACCTATTACACTGTAATTTTATTGGCTACTTTACGTCACATGGTGTAAATCACTGGACAGTTGTCACACAATAACACATAATAAATAGAGTGCGTCGATATTTGTCCTCCAATTTCTTCCGTGAAAAAAGAAACAAAGCCACCATGAAAGAAGTTTCAACTTTTCATCTTTATTATTTTACATACAGGGAAAAAAAACTCATTTTGTAGAGTTTAGTGATATTGACATTAAAAAGCTGGTCACAAATGCTGTTCCGGAAAGTCAAGCTTGAAAATCAGAGGCTAATATTTTCAAAATGTTTCTTCCATGGTGTAGCATCTTGGTGTAGCATAGTGAATATCTTTCTTTATGTATTGAGGATTAAGTGGCAGATTTGAGAACCTATTGTGATATTCTTTAAGAAAATCCAAGATTGGATTCTAAAACCTCAATAAATCCAAAAAAGGATTTTGCATTTCTTTACTTTGCATCTGTTAAACTCTTCACTATAACATATACCTTGAATTGTATCTTGCTTGAAAGTGCAAAACTCAACAAACTTGTAAACAAACTTTGAAGCAACTTCCGCAATGATTCACTCATGGTACGATCGTAAAATTCATCATCATGTGATCACTTGTTTTGAATCTGTAAATGAAACCAATGGTGCATGCAACAGCCTGAAAAAAAGGCATTTTAACTGATGACAGGGATCAATAGTAATGGCTGTTTTTACATTTGTTATAGTCTGTAATAATTTATTATAAAACAGCCCTAAGAAAATACACACTCTGATTGGTTAATAATCATGTTTCTATAACTAGATAGAAACACAGAACTAGCACAAGCTGTTGATGTAATGATGGCACGAGCAAAGAGAATTTACATTTTGATAATCAAAGTAAACAGGTTGTTTTTGTTGTTTTGGTCATGGTGTTTTCTAAAAGAAATAGAAAACATGTTCTCTGTGTTTCTATCGAGTTATAGAAACGCTTGTGAAAGTTTGGGATAACTCAAAAAAGCTGTGGAAACACTCACTTTTGGCTCATGTTCCCAGAATTTCTCATTCTCCAAAACTTCCACTAATGTTTCTATAACTTGATAGAGACATGGTACATGTTTTCTATTTCTTTAATGATAAATATTATAAAAATTAATACTATTTTTCTTGTCAGGGTGAGGCTGGTCCAATGGCTCCTAAAGGTAAGTGGAAGTGACAACAAGAATGCAACTAAACCAATCATTATTTTTCTCATGATAATGCAATGTTATAAAATTAGGGCTTGTTAATAATATAAAATTGAGGAATTGTGTTGATGGTTTTATGCTTGAATGATTGTTTCTTTATCTTTTAGAAGCAAAATCTAGAGGTATGCAAAAATCTATTAAGAGAAAGCAAGAAAGCAAAATGGTAGGTTAGCATACCAGTAGTTGATCCATGTATTAAATATTAAATAAAATAAATTACAATATTTAGAGAGGAAGCTTCATCAGTCTTAGCTGTTTTTTGTGTGGGTTCTCTATCCTGGTCGAATTGGAATTCGGAGATGTTGTGTTTTGTTGGGGAAGGAAAACTGGGGAACTAGCCTGCGAGCAGGCTCACCTTTGAGTCACACTCACGAGCGCTGAAGAGCCTGGTGAAGATGCACCAAGAAAGTGAGCCTGCCTTGATCTCAGTAATTTTTCATTTCTACTCACCTGACCTAAGTGAAATAGCATTGGTCAAAAAACGGGAAAAGGCGAGAAAACTGTTCATCTATGTTGTTTGATGAAGAGTGATAATATTAGATCCCCACGGAGTGTGTTAATTAATGAAAAATAAGTTGTCATCATTCGGAGTCAGAGGAAGAGTTGAGTGCGTGTAATACTGATGTTAAACTATGTTAATGAATCAAGATAAACTTGTTGTATTGCCAACTGGATATGGCAAGATTTAAATATTACAGACATATGTGATGGCAAGCGGGCAACAAAACAAGTACACAATTACCAGCATTGTCAATGACCAGATTACCAAATAACTTGGAATCAAGTTTGATGGTTTTTCTTTGGCAAAACTTTATCAACAATGGAAGTCGTGCCTGCTTGTTGTTGTTATGAAAAAGATTGAAAATTCTCACAAGACATCTGAGCAGCCAAAGTTCCTACTTCGGCTGGAAATTGGTTGGCTTTCTTTTTTCTGCGGTTTCTAGGGTGGAAATGAATAATTTGCCGAGATCAGAGCAGGTTCACTTTCTCGTCGCTTCTGCACCCAAGCACGCTTGTACTCCTTGTGCTAACAGGCTACCAGAGAACCTGGAGAAAAGCCCTTAGACTAAGGCAAGAACAAACAACAAACTCAAACCACATATGGCACCGGGCTGGAATTGAACCCAGGTCATGTTGGTAGGAGGTGAGGTCTCTCACAACTGCACCATCCCTGCTCCCTGTATTAAAAGGTCAAAAGTCATTTTCAATTGAATAAGAAATTATTTTTAAAATATTAATTATTTTTCAGGGACCTTCTCCTCCTAAGAAGACAAAAACGAAAGCAAAACCAAAAGTGACAAATAAAACAAGTTAGTATTTGTAGTGCTATGCAGTTTAATTTTGTCCATCTTAAAATTTACTCACCCTACCATGTTCAACTATTAGACTTAAATTCTTCATTCACAAAGTAAAATTGTAAATTATATTTACATGTAGAATCTGATCATAGTCATAGTAATTTTTCTTGGACAACTCTGTCCAAGGGGGAAAGGTGCATGAGGTTATCCCTATGTAAAGCACCAACCCGTGAGACAAGGCCAGACCACAACACCGGGAACTACGTGCCCTACTCTTTTCGATAAGTGTGTGGGTTCTTTAACGTCCCCTGCTAACCATGTAACATTGAAGATGCAGGAGACGGGGCCTACGGTTTATAGTCCTTATCCGAGAAGACCTGAACATCTAACCATTTGCAGATGAATTTACAAAGGCAGCATATTCTCCTCAGTTATTTTAAGACCCTGAGTGTTGGTCCGGTCTGGGGCTCGAACCCTCGACCTTCCGCACAGCAGACTGGCGCTCTACCAACTGAGCTAACCAGCTGAGCTCTACCAACTGAGCTAACTGATAAACAATTTATTGTGGGCTTTTATCATACATGCCAATGCATAAAATTTAATTTTGGTGATCTTTTGAAAGGAAGTGCCTTTTTCTCATATGTTGAACAATAATAAAAACAATTGATATGATAATATAGTCATAAAAAGGTTGAAATGTTGAGGAAACATTGTGATGGTTTAAATTATTAATGATTATTTGTTTCTCTTTCTTGTAGAACCAAAATCTGGAGGGATGCAAAAATCAAGAAAACAAAAACCAGAAAAAGAAAAGAAGGATGTTAATGGAGATGTAGAAATGAAAATGGTAGGTTCAAATAGTTGGATCCATTCATTTGTGTATTTTCAATTTGAAGTCTTATCAAGTAATTTAAGTAGTAAGAAATTATTCTCAACTTCTATTGCCGGTATATCATTTCAGGAACCTTCTCCTCCCAAGAAGACTAAAACAAAAGCAAAACCGAAAGTGACAAATAAAACAGGTTTGTCTTCTACTCTTTTGCAGTTTTATGTTTTCCATCTCAGAATTTACCCACCTTAGCTTGTGCTTGCATTTGCGTGTTTGGTGGATGTGAAAGTGTGTGGTCAATGCGTGTAGTACATGCACTTTATGCACATATAATGCTGCAATCCTTTTAGCCTGTACTGTATGCTGCTGGATGGGATTCATTCATTCACTTCTCTTATGTCTGTAATTGCCAAGTATTTGAAAGAGCAAGTATTCAGACAATAGTAATTTATTCAGTTGCTTTTTGCATAGTAAAACCTTTAAAACATGGCTTGTGTACATCTTGGTGCTTTTCTCTGATTTCTGTCGCAAGAAGTGGCTAGAGATATTTCTACTCCCCCCTGGATGGGACCCATTTATACTCCATTGTGGAGAAAGACACTGTGAGAATAAAGTGTCTTGCCCATGCACACACTACTAACCCTAACCCTAACCCTATGTTGAACAATAAGAAAAACAGTGATGTGATAATATAGTCATAAAATAGTCATAAAAAGGTTGAAATGTTGAGGAAACATTTCAATGGTTTACATTATTAATGATTATTTGTTTCTCTTTCTTGTAGAACCAAAATCTGGAGGGATGCAAAAATCAAGAAAACGAAAACCAGAAAGAGAAACGAAGGATGTTAATGGATATGTAGAAATCAAAATGGTAGGTTAAAATAGTTGGACCCATGCATTTGTGCATTTTCAATATTAAAAGTCTCGTCACATAGTTTAATTATTCTCAAATTCTATTGCCGGTATATTATTTCAGGAACCTTCTTCTCCCAAGAAGACTAAAATGAAAGCAAAGCCAAAGGTGACAAGTAAAACAGGTTGGTCTTCTACTCTTTTGCAGTTTTATGTTTTCCATCTCACCTTGTGTATGCATTTGCATGTTTGGTGCATGTGTGCATGCGTGTTTGGTGCATTGTGCATGCATTTGCGTGTGTGGTCAATGCATGTGACATGCGTGTACTTAACATACTTGTGGTACACACACTTTATGCACAATCATATACATGTAATGCTGCATTCCTTTTTAGCCTGTACTGTAGATCGCTGGATGGGATTTATTCTCACTTCTTTCATGTCTGTAATCGCCAAGTATTTGAACGAGCAAGCATTCAGGCAATAGTAATTTATTCGGTTGCTTTTTGCATAGTAAAACCTTTAAAACATGGCTTGTGTACATCTTGGTGCTTTTCTCTGATTTCTGTCACAAGAAAGTGGCTAGAGATATTTCTACTCGCCCCTGGATGGGATCTGTCAAGTTGTCCCAACAATTTGCCTGTACCCATTGTACCCATTGTACCCATTGTGCCTGTAACAATTTGCCTGTACTCCATTGTGGAGAAAGGCACTTTGAGAATAAAGTGTCTTGCCCATGCACACACTACTGTAAGCTCACTAGCCCTGGCTGCTAACCATTCTGCAATAGTGCTTCTTACGGTCACTAAAATTCACCTGAAACATTTGTGGTGATAGATGCCAAAGTGAGAATTGGGTGGCCTGCCTTAAAGTGCCACTATGACGAAAATCGCATCCTTCAAATCTGAGCCATTTTAAGACATAAACAAGTAGTCTGTACAAGAGTAAAAATGTTGTTTACTGTTTTCAAATATCTCTTTTCGTTCCAGAGATATTCAAGTTTTTAAAATATGCAAATTAACCAAGTGATGACATCATAGACTCAACCGCATTTTGATCAAATATGATTAACAAGGATATCTCAGTCAATTTGTATGATAAATGTTTGAATTTTTACAGTAAGATTCTTACTAGTGGTGCTCCGCAATATGAGCTTAACTAATTTTGTTACCATAACAACATACTGGGTTCCAGACCTCCACAATATTAAAGGCTTTTCTGACCACTTTCAGGGTTCTGTATTGATATTTGCCAATGGTGCCTCATCTGCATAATCCAGCAAGCATATAAATACATTTGGTTGAGTTCATGGCCTTGTTTAATGTTTTCTAAGCTTAAAATCACTAAATATTGATATCAGGCTAGAGGGGACTGGAAAAGAGTGGGTTGCCATGGGAACAGAAATTGTTATAGCTGTAGATGTGTTGCATTTAGAACTATTAGGCTACCAAGTTTCAATGGTTTCTGCTGCAAATTGCCCGAGATAGCGCTATTTATATAGTTCATGTAATATTTGGTTGAGTGTATGACGTCATCAGTAATCTCATTTGCATATTTTACTCATTTTTCAAACTTAAATATCTCCTGAACCAAGGCAGATATTTGTAAACGGTAAACGGCGTTTTTAATCTTTCGTAGAATTCTATGTGATTAACCAAAAAAATCAAGGGATAAAAATTTGATCATAGTGGCACTTTAAATTAAATGCACTGAAATATTCATTTTTGCTTTCTTTCCATCTTTATAGAAATTAGCAAGAAGAAAGTTGTTCAGAAACAAAGCAATGTCAAAACACCCAAAGTGAAGGTAACTGACTTATATCCTCTAACACAATGAACTTGTCATTTCACATTCAAATATCGACAAGATGTCAACTAAACAAGTGCTGAGACTATATAACAATTATTCCATGAGCCCGAGTTGGATATGAAGTGATAAAGTAACCAATGAGCGCATAGGGCGAGTTGGTCATATCCAACAAGGGTGAATGGAATAATTGTTTTAGTAAATTGTCAAACTGGGTTTTGCCGCCGATTTTTATTTCGGCCATTATAGAGGGCTGAAGTTGAAAACTTCGTTCGGAACTTTTTTAACTTGGCGCACTTTTTTCCATATGACATAAAACTCCGACTATTGGCTCATAGTCAGAGTTTTTTAGCCAATCAAAAAGCTAGAAATGCCATAGTCGGAGCTGAGAATATACTAAAAGGAAATCTTCAACAGGGAATTAGAACTTGTTATCTTCATATACAACAACACACTCCAGTCACCTATTTCTCATAATACGCAGTTCCAGAAATATCCATACCTCCCCTCCCCCATCCCTCTGGAAATTCCAATAAAGCTTCATGCACTTCTTCAAATGTTTTGGTCTTACAGAACCCCCACTCCCAGGAGATTCCAATCCCTTCTGTGGGAGAGCATGGCTATTTTCTGGAGCTACACAATACAGAGATTGAGAACTTTTTTCGCCATCACACCACCTTTTGCTCTTTGTACCAAGCTGTTAAGCTAATATTTCGAGATATTTTATTGCAGTCTGATCGCCAGTACAAGTATCCACCTATCCAGACACACTCTGGGTTCGTCACGCAATCTTTTCTTGCCAAACTATGTCCCACAATTTTCCTCCCTGTGTATGTCACATAATCTTTCCACCCCCTTATGGGAAGGAAAGACTTTTGTGACAAGTCCAAAGGGGGCTATAATACATGTACATGTACCTAGAAACCATGTGAGAGAGTGATTCTTGGCTGGTGTTTGGATGAGGTTGAAAAGTCCACTGATATTTCATGCCAATGCTTATGTTACTGGTGTGTTTCTTTCATTCAACAGAATGCACCTGTCAGGAGAAGTCTGCGTATTAAAAAAGAAAGTGACAAGTAGATGTGGAACAGTTTATTTTACGTATATAATGCTGTGTTTAACTTCTTGAGTGATGCAATGTTGCAATTTATAGTTACCTTATTGCAGGAAATAACATGTATTTTCATTAGATAGATGCAAACGTAAATTTGGACCAATTAAATAGGTCATACTTGTCTAATTTGTCATTATTGGACTGGAACAACCTTGCAGTTGAGGCCAATGTGGTGAGTCTTCGAATGCCAAAAGTGACAGTAATCCCTTTTTATAATAATATTACCCTGAATGAGCCTCCAATGCAAGTTAAGGTCTCGGTAAAGGAAAGCGAGGTGCCCACGGAAAAAAAGTTCTAGTCGTGCGAGTATTTTCGCTACAAAGGCAAGTTATATATCAAATTAAAGCTAAAAGACTAAATTACCTTATAAAAGATTTCATTTTATCAAAATTTAAAAGGCGCTTAAGTTTTTTGCTCTCGAACTCGGAGGTATCGAGTTTACTTCTGAAGCTCCAGCCCTTTCGCGTTGTTAAATATTCACTTCTTTTTTATTGCATCTGATTGGCAGATAAAAGACCTAAAAAAGGCGAAAGGGCTGGAGCTTCAGAAGTAAACTCGATACCTCCGAGTTCGAGAGCAAGAAACTTAAGCGCCTTTTAAAATTTGATAAAATAAAATATTTTATAAGGTAATTTAGTCTTTTAGCTTTAATTTGATATATAACTTGCCTTTGTAGCGAAAATACTCGCGCGACTAGAATTTTTTTCCGTGGGCACCTCGCTTTCCTTTACCGCGACCTTAATTCCGGCAAATACTGAGAATATGAATATAACCTATTCATGTTACTTTTGTGAATTATTAATTTAAATTCCCAATTAAATAGGTCATAATTTGTCATTGTTGGACTGGAACAACCTTGCAGTTGAGGCCAATGTGTGGAGTCTTCAAATGCCAAAAGTGACAAAAACCTCTTTCCCCTGCATGAGCCTCAATGGCAAGTTAGTTCCAGCCAGATTTTGATAATATGAATATAACATATTCATGTTACTTTTATGAATTATTAATTTTAATTTCCTTATTTAATAGATGCCTATATTCTAGGTTTGATTTCTGCCGCAACCAGAGTCCGGCCTACATTTCTCCCTGAGAACAGCGGCTCGTAATAGCCTACCAATATTGTAGCATCACTAATATCTATCTTACTGATCCAGAGTTACAAATCTCCCTTACGAAAGACAATTTAGAGATTCCATGAATTTTTTTATTGTTTTGGACTATTTTGTCCTTCTATTTATGCTAACATAAGTTGCATTATTGTATGACTATATGTGGCATGCACTAACAACTCAAGCATTTAATTTCCTATGGTAAACTAAAGGTGTAATAGAAGGTACAGTATATCAGATATTCCTTCTTGTATTTACTTCAAATACATTAGCAGTAGTGTGAATATTTTAATCCCTGTATTTTATCAGTTTATTATATCTTGAAGGCTCTGTGCCTCTTCTCATATGTAGTGTGTGTAGTTTTGTTTAATTTTTTTTACTTATTTTTTTACTCAAAACTCGATGTCAATGAGAAATGTATAAATAAACTTGGCAAATATCTTTTTAAATTCAGTGTCTAAACTATTAAAAAAAACTGATGCGCGCGCGCTTACACGATTGCAACTTTCAAATGACAGTTTTCAGTCCGCGCGATTTTTCTGAAGCGTGAAGTTTAATTCTACGTTCAGAAAATTTCAAATCGTTGTTGAAAGGAAATTTCGGCCTCATCAGCTATCACCTCATAAATATCTCGAGTACATAGAAAAGAGAGATCCTATAAAGATATAATTCCATTTTTTTCTTTTTATGATAATATAACTACCATCTGTCTTTGAGTTTTGGCATCATGTTGAAGACATCACTGAAACGGTGTGAAACATAAATGCCTTGAGACAATGACAGCGAACGTAAATGACACAATAGGGAGCTTAAGCAAAGGCGTTTTTGAGCCACGTACGGCAACCGGAAGTTGACGTTTCTCATTTTTACGCCGTGGATGCGCTCTAATTTTCAAGTAAATGGTCTTTATAAGAGTAAAAACACACAGTTTTACAAATGTGGTAGCGCCAAGGCGAGTAAAAAGAGAAAACGTCTCATTTCCGGTTGCCGTACGTCGCTCAAAAACGCCTTTGCTTAAGCTCCCTAATGAACCAATAAAAACACGCTAGACCAGCGGCGTTAAGCGCGGGAAAAAACGTCCGACCAAGCCGCCATTGAGTTTGGTTTTACATTTGATTGGTTGAGAAGTTGGTGCGAGTTTCCCTTTTCCCAAGAAGTTCAACCTTGGAGCCAGCTCGCAGCTGATTTTACTTCATCTCTATCGCTGGCGACGTTAAAAAGAAAGTGACTGTTTTTTATGAACTCATTTAGCCTGCTTTTTGTTCTGTACTACTTTTCATTTTTTGTCTTCTCTTCCTATTATTTATTCCATTATTTTAATTGTATACTTGCAGTTATAACGATGCCTCGCCGCCTTTACTAACTCAATTAAGGTAAAGTGAAGGTAAAGGTTTCAAACCAAGCAAAGCTCACAGTATAGCAAAACCAAAGCATTTCCAGATTACTTTCGACACTCGTGAATTAAAAACCGTTACATCTCTCCTCAGCAAACGTCTGCGACAATGTTATTTGAAAGCACTTTCCGAAAAAGGAAGGTTTAAACCTGTGGTATTTTGCCTAAGTAAAAAAACATCGGGAGGGACCCGTGGGGAGACACACATGGTTGTATGTAGCAAACGACATGGGGAACCCATGACGGAAGGCAGGGGAAATGGAAGGCAATCCATAGTGAACGCAGGAGAAACAAATGGAGGAACTCGAAGTATGGATGGGGAAGCTATAGCGAATTCACGGGGAAAGTATGAGGGAACCCTCCGGGAATCTATGGGAAATAATTGCGGCGGGGGAGGGGGGCTGCACAGGTACACTGAAGGGACGAGAAACTCAAGGTAACACAGGAGAACGCACAGGAGAGGTCATGGGGAAACAAGTGATGACATGAGTTTAATAAACAAGGCCTTTGGAATTTCAAATACCACAAATTGCAATCGTCTCGTTTATTCGAACTTTTTAATTGCAAATTGTAGTCGAAATCACGCGATTACCTTTATAAACCATAGCCATTCAACATTTCCAGTGTCCAATCTACCCTAATAGACCTTTTTAGCTTGGGCGGTTTGTTTTCCCGTTTCAGACCACGTTATATTTTCTAGAGAATTGTTGTCTTACCATTAAAAAAATATTCATTCATTTACACGCTACTATTTGAAAATCTGTAAGCAAGAATTCCAAAGAGTATCATCATATGGTCTGTAATGGGTTATCAATCCGCCCAAAACTGAAGAGGTCTATATCAGGTTGTGTCTATATGATAGTTTCTAGTTAGGCAGTGTTATCAGTTTCAAACAATGAAATAACCCAGGTTTGACTGTATCACAGGCTGGACATTGCTTTCAAGTTTAAATTATTGATTTGATCCCAAGCTTACAAGAAAGTTCAGTAATTTTGTTACTACGAATATTTCCGAATGTTTTATTGTTTTACTAAATTAAAAATAACGAATAACAACAAATAACACTTCACACTTAAATGTTGGTATTCCTGACCAAGGAGTTTTTCGGTTTAAATTTTAAATTTATCTTTTTATTTATCAAGTTTTTCAGATTCTATTCGACGGACAGGTAAAGAGACGTTAATTACTCATGCTTAGTCAGTGGCTTGTTTTGTTTTAGATACCTTGCTAATGAAACTGCCTTGTGGACGGTAGCTAAAATACGCATCTCAATTTTTCAAGCTAGACGTAATACGCAAATTGTCGTTTAAAAAACTTCTGAACGTGACTGCACAGTGTAAATATTTTGCTAATAATATTCCAAAAGTTGATTTCTGAATAACAAAGCCAACAAAAGCGCCTGGAAATAGCGTGAGAATTCAGTGCATGTCAAAATGTCCGCGATTGGATTTGATTTTTTAATCCATATTCAAGAAAATGAAAATCGTGGTTTGCTTCATTTCACGGCTGTGTGAAGATGTAAACAAAGTGCTGGAGTTTCTGATGACAATCTTTGTGGCGAGGGAGCGAAGAAACCGCAGATGTACTTCATCAAATGTAAAGCAAAGGTAAGAAACAGCAACTTCTTGCGACCTTGCTCTATATTAAGAACTGGACGAGTTTTAAAATGCCGTTACAGCTTCCACGTGGCTTCGGTGTTTCGCCTTGGGAGTTGACTTTACTCAACAACTTTCCTTTGCCTTCAAAAAATACCGAGAGAAAAAGAGAGAATTAACTCTAAATGTTTATCTGTAGAACGTTTTGAATGTTATTTTCCGTCCTTAATCGCGAACACAAGTTCTTTACACTGAAACACCACCCACGTTGGGTTCAACAGTCAATTTGCTGAACAGTCTTTGCACTCGGACATCAGATTTTCAGTAATGCAAGAGAAATGTTAAACAAGAACTTTGAAAATAGTTTTCTGTCCCGCCTTTAACTACATAGCTCTTCATCATTTCAAAGCTGTTTTCCCTTGTCGATGGAAGGTTATATATTACTGAACCAAAATATTTATTTCTATTTTATAAAAAGCTAGTGTGTGCTGTATTTCAAACAATTTTTTGATATTGTGAAATTTTGTGTCCTTGTAGCTAAATTTCTACTTTTCTTTTCAATTTTCAGACTGAAAATGCTCCAATGAATGGCATCCGAAATCAGTGGATCATCAAGCACTGCCGGGGCGTGGCAAAGTTAAGCCGAGTGTATAAATAAAAACGATAATATATTCCGGCAAAGATGGTGGTTAACATTTAGGGCGCGCACCGAAATCACTTTTTACTGATTTGAGCGGTGTTATGAAATTCTCTGTTGTCAAAAATATAAACTATAGCTGAATGAACTGTAGTGAAGAACGGTCAAATTTTGTTTCAAATTTCGCGTGAGTCGCTGTAGAATTAGAGATGTGATATTCTTTCTCGGATATTGAACTTTGAATCATCCAAATTCACTCTCAATTTTACAAACATTTCACTTTTCTTGGTATTGAGTTTTCTTTTTCTTGGAGCTTCGCATACATAAGACAAGAGATAAGGTGGTGTTTTCAGAACATTGAGTGTTTTGGTTTGACCCAAAGTTCAATGCTGTTTTAGAGTGGCACTTTAAATTGCTCGCAAAGACTGGATTGAATTTTCTCTCCTAGTTTATCTCCCCTCTTCGATTGGCCCGGCAAAGTCGTCACAATACTGACTGGCATTTGTTCTCGCCAGACTTTCTCCAGTGCCACTTTAAAGCTGTATTACCATACTTTATTTAGCTATTGAGAACAGAACATTGGTTTGTTTAGCGGGGTTTAACAAAATTTACCCAAGAAACCTTTTTCTAACGAAAATGTATATTCTAATTGTCTTGTAAGAGGCCAAAATTGGGCTGGGGTTGATTGATGCTACATATTCAGTTTTTCTTTCCAATATGAGTCTGTTTTGAGGAAACATAAAAAGCAAATTTTCAGAAAACCGTGTTTTGTAATTGTCCTGTAAAAGGCCAAAATAAGGCCGGGATTGGATGATGTTTACATATTTATTGTTTTCCTTTAAAGTATTAGTATGTTTTTGAGGTAACACAACTAGCAAATTTCAGAAAACCATGTTCTGTTCTCGTGGTATTTTAAGTTTAGTACTCAAAAACAATGCCTGGTTCAATCGTTTTCGAGTTTGTTCTTCAAATTCTCGCTGCACAATCTGACCAAAAAACGGATTACACAAAACATCATTTTCAATTTCGAAGTTTTGGCTTAATCTTAAACAAGAAGGCAGCGCACTATTGCAAATCAGGCTTATCTGATTTGCAATTTATCTTCCAAACTTGCGTTTTGTTTTGCAGAGCAGATTTCAACTCAAATTAACGCAAACATTGACACAAATTGATTAGCATTTTACTCATCCATACAAAATTCTTCTTCTGTTTGAAATTTTTCCAGGATCTAAATATTTGAACAATTACTAAGAGTTTTCTCTACAATGTGAGAAAGAATTTTTCTTCAAAGTTAACATTGCATGACAAAATTTCGTTCGTGCAAAATATCGAAGCTTGTGTGAATTCGAATTTGGCGGGTTTTGTGTTAACCATGCTTAGCTACTGTCTGTGATAATTGCCAATCGAAACTCGATGTTCTATTCTTTGTAAATAAACCAAAATTGTGAACTTTTCGAAGAATTGTGAAATGGAGAAAAATACAAATTGGAAAAAAAGTGGAAACTTGTACGAGAAATTCCCATTTGGAGTAAAAACACAAATACAAATTGGAAGAAAGGAGGAAATTTATATTAGAAATATCAATTTGAGAAAAGAGTAACCATAAAATTTCATCTCTATGAATTTAGTTGGTCTCGATGATGAACTTAGTGTGCGCCTTCTCTTAAAGATATTTGAATTTTATTTTAATTCGTAAAATTTCGAGGGCAAGCTTCGGTTTTTGTTTGACAAATTGAAGGTATACACATTTTAAAACATTTGGCCATTTAACACGCTTTCCACCTGTTTTTCGCACACTGTTTAGGAGTGTTTATTCAAATTCAAATTTTCTTGTTTGATGTAAAAAGTTACTGAAGAGTTGTATGATTTTCAAATTCCAATTCCACCAGGATATAGAGAACCCGCATTAAAACCAGCCAAGGCTGATGTGGCTTCCTCTCTAAATATTGTCATTAATTTTATTTTTTTTGAAGTTTTTTTTTTTTAATTTTACGGAAGACTTGACACGAATTTAGTATCTTCCGGCAAAACAATACTTGAATTTTGAATTGTCGGTTGGCAAAACTCAGTTTTCAAGAAATTATTCAACAGATTTTTGATTTTATTAGCCGATCACTTTAAGTTTTCAAATCAAATGCAAGTATTCATGTTCGCTGAGTAAATTAGAGTGAATTTTGCAAGTTGAACCAATCTAAGAACCAGGCATTGTATTTTAGAGTACTGTAATTGCTACACCATTGTACTCTGTGGAAGAGAAAGGAGCGATACATCTTTATAAAACAAAACCATTTCATTTTGGCATTCGCTGACTAAATATGAAGAGTTTGTATTAGTTTCTTACACTAAATGATTTCGAGTATTTGTAGACTTTTTGACGGACCAATTCTCGAAAATTTGCATGCAGTAAAAGCATTTTAATATGTACACGAAAGATGTTTCGCTCCTTTCACTTGTAGCGTGTTGCTTTTTAGCTTCTCTTGACAACATGGCTGGCTTTGCATAGTCGAAGATTAACACCAAATCAAAAAACAAATTTGTTTGACGAGTTTGGATTAAAAAGCACCGGATTATAACAAAAATTGGCGTAGCTTTAGAAAATCTTTACTCTCTTTCGTTGAATTTATAGCTTGCCTTGTTGTATAAGAGTTAGACCAGTTCGCGTAATGTTTTCTGTCATTTTGAACGAGTTACAAACATGGCTCGAAAGACAGTTGTTGTGTGTGCAATCTGATGGCGAATAATTTCTGTAAAATTTCATTTCTGAAATATTAACAGTCTGTAGTCTTAAAATTACCGGCATGAGATTTTACTGGTCAAGTTTGAAGGTTGTAGGTTTGTTGGAAAGCGAATAGTTGTGTTTAAGTTGCCATTTGTCTATAAATTTCTCGTGAATTTTGATTCAGGTTTAATAAAGACAAATGAATGAATTGCTGACAACACAACTGTGCACTTCAAAGCAAAGCTTACATCGTTCAAACTTGATAAGTGAAATTTTATGTCGGTTGTCTAAATTTACAGACTGTAGATATTTCAGAAATGGAATTTTCCAGAAATTATTTGGCAACATATTCTCATACAAACCCTTTATTTCCTACCATGTTTGTGCCTCGTGCAAAATGGCTGAAGAATTTGCGAACTGTTTACTTGACAATAACCTCGTACAAAAAAATTGGCCATGATTCAAACTTGTAAACTTTGCACTAATTTTTTTTCTGATAGTTTTTGTACGAGGTTGTTATGTTTAAAATGTTTTTGGCGGGAAAATGAAAGGGAATCCATTTTGAATTTTTTGCCCAAATTGTTGTCAGGGAAAATGCTGTGCAAATTTTGCCAAATTTTCCCGCCAAAAGTCTTAGTATATACTGGGAAAAGATTTGGATGACATCTTTGTTGTAAGTGACTTAATTGAATTTTAATTAAAGATGAATAGAGATAGTAGAGAGAAAAAGCACTTGTCTGTTTATTGTTGTTGAAATATTGAATTAAAGATTACTTATAAAGATGACAAAGGAACACTGTATTGGTAGTATTTATTGACTTTAAAGCAGCAAAATCAATTTTATTAAGGATATATATAATCAACTACAAAGTACACAAGACTTAGACATTCTAACTTCTATTTTTTATTTTAAAAAAATTGGCGCATGCGTATTTTGGGCGCCCGTATTTTTCTAAGTTTTTTGGCGGGAAAATTGAAAAGTTTGAACAGCGTTCTAGAGAACAATTGACAATTTTTTCAAATCTGTGCTTAATAGATACCATTCTTAAAAAATTAGAAATGCTTCAAGAAATTTGGCAAGTCTTACAGTCAGCCTACGCTATATAGAGACCGAGATTGCCAGTCTTCAACGAAAAAAGTGAAATAAAACAAATGGCTGATAAAATTTCTGAAAGAAGATCAATTTTATCATGAAACCCGTGGAAAAAAACCCACAAGACAATGAAAATCTTGCTGATTTTCCTTTAATAAACTTGATAACTAAATACCGACTAGCATCAAATTTTGCTTCAGGGGTCTAATTATCTGTAGTTTCTATCCTAAACGAAATCTTGTCAAAGTTAAAAGTATCTTTCACTCTTTGCGCGAAGGTGCACTATAAACATTGCTACCAAATTTTGAACACAGAGCATTGTAATTTTAAAATAGTCAACACAAACGCAGTCTTAAGTTTTTTTTAAGCAATGTGCGTTTTTGCGATTATTCTACTTCAAAATGTCTCCTGCTTATTTTAAGAAACGTTACACCAAAATAGAACATCATCTCAAAGAGTTTGCACCCAATGACTACAATTGCTGACCTGGAATCTTTCGTTAAACTGTTCTATCGACAGTAGTTACAAGCAAGAACACGGTTCACGAAATTTGCATTTGTTTCACAGCAAAAATAATATTTACATTTCCCTCTGGGCAAATTCTTTCGTGATACAAGATTAACAAGCTAAGACAAATTTTTTTTTTATTTACGCCTTATAAACACCAATCGAATGACTCAAATGTGTTTTTTTGGACATTATTTACATGGCAGAGTTTAAAGACGTACCCTTACAAACGTGAAATATTAATTCTCATTTCTGATTGCCATATATGAATTTTGTTTTAAGTTCTAAGAATTTCCGGATAGATCAAGACAATATCCACGAATCGTAGTTGATTATGTATCTTGATTGGTAACAGACAAAACAGTTTTTGATCACTCTCGATTAGACCAGAGAGCAGTACAAACATAGCGCCAGAATATTTGGATAAGAATATGATGTCCAATAATTTTCGTAAAACTCCATTTTAAAAAAGGTATGACAGCTTGGTAATCCAGGATACGCGACAAAAAGATCCCCTGATAAATGTTATTAGTTGAGATCGAAAGTGAGCTGTCGCGTTTTAGTTTCTAATGATATTGTTTGTAATACTGCTCGAGTCCAAATTCGACGCAAAAGTTTTCAAAGTAAAGTGAAACTGTCTGTTTCCAGAATATCTACGTCCGTGAAGTGTATTTATCTTAAAGTATCTTATATTTACTGACAGACTGTGAACATTAGGGAATCAAATACCACTGAAAATATTTGACATACAACTGAACAATGTTCGGATTTTTACGTCATCGGCTGCACTCCTCTAAACGGAATTTTGGCAATGTTACTATTTTTCTGAAAAGAAAAATCGCCTTGCCCGAATTAGCATTATGTCAGAAATCGATCGCGCATGATTTCAAAACTGGAAACAAATGAAAACTGAAAATATGTAGACCGGATAATAGCAGTGATTATACATTTTTTAAGAAATAACGACACCCTTGAATGAAATGAAAGTATAGATTTGTAGATGTTGAAACTCCCAGAAAAACTGTTTTGCTCGCTTGGTGCTCAATAATTTTAATTTGGGAATGCAAAAATAAATTTGAAGTTAATCTTTGCTTGCTCTTTTCTTATTGAAGAGATGATTATTCAGCGCCCTAATGTTGTCAAAACGCCGAGCGTAATTCCTATATTTAAAGTGCACCTTCGAAAATGCCAATTTGTCTTTTAAGGCTATTTATTCTACCTTTACAACGAGTAAGTTTGATTTTGATCCTTTTGCTTGTCTTCTTGACTTGCCAGATGGATAATGAGTTGACCGCTAGCTATCCAAAGCACCAGTCCTGAAAAAGGAAAAATTAACTATTAAATTAGATAATAAAATCGGGTAGTGTATGAAGTCGTTCTTCTGAAAAACGCAGCGTCTATATATTTTAAACTTGTTTATGAAGATCAATTCCTTTGCTTTGAAGAAGAAAGTAGTCGTGGATCTAGACTCCCTTGAGTGGCTAATTCAGCTGCCATTGTCGGCAATTGAAACCCACGTAAATAACTTGAAACGGTTTTTGGTTAATATTGCTCGATACGAAATAGCAGATAAAGTATTTAAAACAATTCTGGCGTACAGGCCAAAAGACTTCCCCCAAGTTCTGAAGTGGACTCTTAAAGTCGAGTCAGTTAAAGAAAGGTTCATTCAAGGTTAAAACTGAAGACTATTTTAGTTTTCTTCTCAACTCCTCAGTCTCAGAGCAAACCCTTATGAAATTAAACGAGCGTCACTTTTACAGTAAATGAAAAAATAAACATTAGAACTGGAAACTGCATCTCACTAGCCTTTTACTGAAACCTTCTTGAGATTCTTGTTCCTTTTCTTCTTTAAAAATGGTTCTCGTGAAGAAGAAAGACACGACCAGATTAGTTTACTGTTTAGCCAATAAGCATGATATCGCTTAAAACATAAGTGATGAGATTAAAACTTGAGTTTATAGGATGTCAGTACTATAACCACCAACTCTGCTAATAATCAACTGATTTCAAGAACCTACACTCTTTCTTTTTACAATATATTCTATGAGAATATCGAGGCTGAAATTTGGGCAATTTTAAGGATATTTTAAAAATAAACCAGTGGCTGAGATTTTGAAAAGCATATAATTTTGTGTTGAAAATTTGTAAATACAACAGATGTAAGTGAAGAATGATCATCGCAGTAAATTTTCCAACTTAAGCAATTCAATTAGAAAGAAGAAGCCTGAAAAAAATCAACGCTTCAGGGCTTTTTTTCAGGCTTCTTCTTTCCAATTGCTTAAGTTGGAAAATTTACTGCGATGATCATTCTTCACTTTCATCTACAACCGCAGATCAAATATGAATTATTTCATATAAATGTCACATCATTTAAATCCAACACAATTACTATTACTAATTACAATGTAAATCGTATATAATTCTTCCTTCTCTAAACGGCAAAACTAGCAAAAAAGCAACAAAAACAGCACTAGCTGTATGCCCGATGCTAATAACATTTCTGCAAGACGTTATGTGCGTGATTTCAGACTTAAATTCCTGCATGCTGGCCCCAAAATTATTTTAACACCATCCAGACACCAAATACCTTCGAAAACAGAAATGTCATACGCTGTAATCTAAAAATATTCACAAGAAGATTTTCGGCCTAAAATCGGCTGAAAAATATGAATATTCGGCCTCGGCAGAAAAACCAATATTCTTATTTTGAAAAAAAGAGTGCATTACTACAACACCTCCTTCCAAACACGCAAAGAAATTTTGGCGGCACCGTTGGAATTATTCAATAAACACTATTTACACTAACGCTACATTGGATAAAAACTCATTATGCTTAAGATTTATACAGTGAAAATCGTGCACAACAGAGCGACAGCTCTAGCTTACTTCAACGAACCAGTTTAGTTAAACTAAACTAAACTAAGTTAACTAAGTTAACTAAACTAAACTAAACTAAATTAAACTAAGTTCAACTAATTCGGTTCAATACCGTCTCGAAATTTAGCGCAAAGTATCAGAAGATTATTGAATAGTGTCTTAGGAAACACGACTAGTTTTTAAGAAGAACTAGCAGTAAAATATCGATAATTACCTTCACTAGCAGAAGAGAATTCACACCTTCCACCATCATGGTTTGTGAAACGAGCTGACACGTGCTGCGAACTCCTCTTCAGAGCAAAGCTTTTGGACGAGTTGCCACCGCCGAATTCCGCGGGAAACCGCACGGAAACGATTCTGTTCTTGACAAACTGGTTTAAACTCGGAAAAAAAAGAAGAAAAAGTTCACGTTGTAGAAAACGAGTAAAGGCTCGCTTTGCCATCTTTCAGCACGTGTAGGTGATGGACAAACATGAATAATGAGATGGGAAAATTTGCAATTCAGATCAAAAAAACCGTCGACCAATGGCGTAACTTCTCTCAAACCACCGGTGAACAATCGCGGAAAAAAGCCGTTGTTTTTTCCCAAAAATCACGACACAAAATTTATCGTTAACCTGCAGCAAAACGGCGTTGCAAGACAATTTACAAAGAATTTATCGTGAATGGGCCGAGATCTCCCATTTTTGTTCAAAGAAAGGCGTCAAGTCAATTTAATGATAGAGTCTCAAATAATGCCTTCTCATTTTTGAAATTACGTATCTGTCTTTGAAACTACACGCAGAAGTGCTTATATTTGTTCCTTTGCCATTCCGCTACACGATTTCGGGTCATTGCTCAAGATTGCCTTACGGTAGTAGTATTTAACAATGCAGCTATCATGATTCGCCATGGTGCGTCTCAGAGAGGGGACTGAGCATTGTAAGAAATAGCCGAAGCCTCAATTTTGAAATTACGTATCCGTCATTGAAAGTACACGCTGAAGTGTTTATATTTGTTCCTTTATCCTTCTGCTAAACGGTTTCGGTTGATTGCTCAAGCATTTTTAAAATAATGCAACTGTCATGATTCCCTTCATTAGGAGCTCCAGGTAATTCAATGATTCAAGCCCCCGGCCAAACGATCACAACATTTCAACGCAACATATCGCAACATTGTTGGGCGAAACATGTTGCACGCGTTTGGCCAGCTTGTTGCGGCATGTTGCTACTTCAGTTGTTGGGTGTTGTTGGCTCAAGTTTGATAATGGTCAGATTTGAGGCAACAACACCCAACATGTCGCTATGCACCTGCAAGAAGATTTTTTTTTTTGTATTTTATTAATTTTTTACAGCATGTTGCTAGTAATTTACAAGACTTTACAAGTTTTAAACATTATTACTAAACTACTTACAATACATGTTACGCTACATCATCGGACAGAAGTTTAGAAATAGACAAATGGGTAAGAGATAAATACGATTTTCCCTTCCATTTTACTCGGTAGATTACAAGCACGGTTTAAGAGGGTAGATGCAGTACTTATTTTATGCTTCTTACCATGCTGAGAATTAATGTCCAAATATCTGTGCGTATGCGTTGGTTTACGAAAGAATAGCAAACAATGATGCAAGGCTGATACTATGTAGAAAGCTTAACGGGGCAACGACATGATAGAGTCCAAACTGAAAGCCAAATTGCAACCGTGGACAGCTGTTTCGATCTTATTGGGTCTCGTCAGCACGGTGTAGCAAGCTATGAAGTGATCAGCTGGTTGACTGACATCCATATACTCACTGAATGCAGATGGTGATGACCTCAGATGAAACTCAAATCCAAATCTTTGCAAATTGGCCAATGTCACATGCAAAACGCGTGACAAGGGACAATTCGCTACTTGCACATGACCCATAATCCCTTTCGTTGTTGGGGGGTAACCAGTAGAAGAAATGTATGGTATCATGACAAAAATTAGTTTGGTGAGCTCGGAAAACCAGCTACTAATGCTTAAAAATGCACCAGAATTTACCAAAATCATGATAGGAGAAATTTGTACTAGTTTATAACTAAATGTAGAGAATTGTTTTTTTGTCCATACATCGTCTGTAAAATTACAAGACGATGTATGGACAAAAAAAAATTCTCTACATTTAGTTATAAACTAGTACAAATTTCTCCTATCATGATTTTGGTAAATTCTGGTGCATTTTTAAGCGTTAGTAGCTGGTTTTGCGAGCTCACCGAACTAATTTTTGTCATGATACCATACATTTATTCTAATGGTTACCCCCAACAACGCAAAGGATTATTGGTATGTGCAAGTAGCAAATAGGAAAAATCCAGAATAAAGACGCCAATGACGATGAAACCATTATTCCTGGAGACTAGGGTATCTAGGAAAGAGATTTGTTGATTGTTTTCTTTTTCCATAGTAGAGGAAATCATCTTCGTTTTTCATAGTAAAGGACATCATGGAGTCTACTATCATCTGTAGTAATTCACATCACCAACGCCCTCTTTGCCAACGGCTATCCACCCGCTGTCATCTCTAAGGTCTTAAAAAAGAAAAAACCTTCCCCGGAACTTATTCCATCACCGGTTGAATTGGTGGGCATGTTCTTCAGTTTGATTGAAAATAAATCCCCCGCCATGGTCTGCCTTCCTTATGTCCGTGGTATCACAGACCCCCTCACACGTCTTCTTTCGAGGTCTAGTAACGTTGTTACTAGACTTCACAAGACCCTTCAACAAGAATTCCCTTCCCCCAAGTTTAGGCCCCCTATTGAACTTCAAACCAATGTGGTGTATAAAATCCCTTGCGCCGATTCTCCTTGGAGCTACATTGGTGAGACTGGAAGGTGTCTTTCAATGAGGAAAAACGAACACATTCGAAATGTAAAAATGTGTAACACTGGCTCTAATATCCACAGCGTGACACGAAGCTTAAAATGCCAAAGGGCACGGCCATGAGTTCTCTTAGATCATAGTCTCTTAAGAAAACTGATCTGATTAGCTGACAGGTGCAAAACAATTAACTTATCTTCAATAAGTTCCTATATAAACTAGCATGAAACTTTGCACGCTCGTTATCGCTGCTTACATACTATCTTCTGTCTACCTCTATAAGTTTAGAAGAAAGATTCTATAAAAGGTAGTTGTTAGTATTTTGACACAAGTCAGACCGAACAACATGGAGACCGATTGCGTACGAAATAACATGAAATCGGAGAGTACAGAAGAATCTTTGTTTACAATATTTGCCTCATTAACATAAGCGGTGCAGTTTCTGATGGAGCTACAAAAACATTACTTCTGAATATTAAAAGAGCACAGGAAGGAATTTGAGCCTGATATGTTGTATACTTTTTGAGCGACGCGAGTTTAAAAATTTAAAAATGTACAAAGAATGTATGAGCTCATTAGCGCTTTTGCCACCCAGAAATTTTGCAGTTTTTGTAAGCCAATTTCTCCTCGAATATAACACCCAAAGAGTCAAACATTTCACCTATTACGAATTCTCACATGCTCTTTAAATGTTTGTAGTCAATTCGCGTCTAGCATAATACGTTCTCTGCGTAAAGTCGTATGCTAAGGAGGAAAAATGAAATAAATGTCCTACCGATTTTCTAATATCGATGAATTCCAATTAAATGGACAGGATTTCCATGCTAATCATAATTCTATTTACATTGAACATGTTTCATGATTCTTCTGGGCAGCTACAGTGCTCTAGTTCTCTATTCAGATACCTTCTCGTCTTTCTCTTACCTTGCCGTTTTGTCTGGGCATGCGAAGCTATCCCAGCCCTTGGTTTCTAAACAATTAGTCTGCATAGACCATTTTACAACTCTGCCAAAACAAGTTAGTCAAGTTCGTGCTGTGGAGGCTTTTCTTTATAAAACAAGCTGCATAGTTTTACATCTTGTTCCTTATCTACATTTACAGTGAGTTATCACATCAGGTTTCTTGTGAGTAACACTTCGTTTCAACATAGATTTCTACGAAATTACTTTTTTGTGTGCTTCAACAGAAGCGAAACCCGTAGCAGGTGGCAATTTCTAGGAAGTTCTAGGGTCGATCAGTACACAGCTGAGACGAAAACAAAACATGAAATTTGCAATTTACTGCGAAAGAGAAACCAAAACAGCTTGTTCAAAGAAGAGACGGAAGTCGAATTCAATTCGTCAATAGAAAGAAACGATTGAAACAGCCAGTCCTTGGTTTTATACGTATACCTTTATGCTCAGTCATGCAGAGAAATGACTTAACTTTCGAAGTAAACTTTGGATAAGCATGCTTTGATTGTTTCGTTCGTTAGACGTTGATTATTTGACTTAAGTATATCTGATCTGTAGGTTTTTGTTCACTGAATTTTCGGTGGCATCTGTCCATCGTAGCTCGCGTTTTACGTGCTAGAACCCGAGTGCAGAGTTCAAACTGGAAACAAAGGAGTATAAGAGCGCGGAAAGACTTTTCTTTCATTCACCGCGTTTGCGTCCATCGTTGAGCGCCTCGACTCTAAAAGGAGTCTCTTTTTATAGCTTGTTATTCCTTAACCGAGGATTGTGGCATCTCTTGGGTAGATGTCACGATCAGTTCTTTGCTCGTGTTAATTTATCGCTGATTCTTCGTTGCAAGCGCGGCCAAGATCACGTTCGGTTCCGCGTGATCTCCGTGAGCGCTTACTTTTAGCTGTGCACGTAAACATGAATAAGGGTTCGATAAACACATAGAAGATAATTTTCTTGTCCAGCGTTTTGAAAATGCTTTCCAAACGGTGTGGTAATTCCGGAGTACCAGCACTTTCGCCATGGAGATGCAAACTCTGGTGATATTTTTAAATACACAGTACTTTCAGAAATTAAGTATGCAAAAATTTGCACCAGGATTTTCGAAGCGAAATTTCTAACAAACGTGAAACAAATACTTAACCTGTCCAACTGTCCTGCGCTTTGAAGAAACTTTGAGAAAGAGATATTTTTCCCTTCAATCCGTTCAGTGTTTTAGAATGGGTTACAATGGAAGTCTTGATGGCTTTATCTGAAGAATAACACGACTTCTATTTCCGAAGATAACTTCGAAGAAGCACGTAGAAGATGATTTTCCTACTCAGCGCTTTGAAAATGATTTCAAAGAGGCATTCGGCAATGCAAATAGAGCGGTAGTTCGAAACAAACTGATTTTTTTTTCTCTTGACCCGTTGGATTTTCAATTCAATTTTGACTGCGCGATCATGGAACCGAGACTAAAAATAACTTCCACAGCGTGACACGAAGCTTAAAATAGATTGAAAAAATATCAAGGGTCACGGGCATGTGTTCTCTTAGATCATAGTCTCTTGAGAAAACTGATCTGATTAGCTGACAGGTCCAAAACAAGAAGCTTATCTTCAATAAGCTCCAATGTAAGCTAGCATGAAAATTTGCACGATCGTTCAGTCACTGGTCACTATCTTCTGCCTACCTCTATTAGTTCAAAAGTAAGATTCTATAAAAGGTGGTTGTTAGCATTTTGACACAAGTCAGACTGCACAACATGGAGAGTGATTGCGTACTGAATAAACGTGAAATCGGAGAGTACAGAAGAATCCTCATTTACAATATTTGCCTCATTCATAAGCGATACAGTTTCTGATGGAGCTACAAAAACATTACTTCTGAATATTGAAAGAGCACAGCAAGATCGACTGTTCCAAGGACTTTGAGCCTGATACATTGAATACTTTTTGAGCGACGCTTTTGCCACCCAGACAGTTTGCAGTGTTTGTAAGTCAATTTCTCCTCGAATATAACACCCAAAAGAGTCAAACATTTCACCAATTACTAATCTTCAAAAGGTCTTTAAATGTTTGCAATTCGTGTCTCGCGTGATCCCTTCTCCGCGCAAAGTCGTATGCTAATGAGAAAAAAAGTAATAAATGTCCTGCCGATTTTCTAATATCGACGAATTCCAATTAATGGGCCGACAGGATCCCATTTTTTCCGTCACGGCTTCAGCTCAAGTCCTTACCTACGTATTGGGTGATGGGTAGAATGCTAATCATAATTATATATACACTGAACTTGTTGAATGATTCTTCAGTGCAGCTACAGTGCTTCTGCTCCGTAATCTGATACTTCCTCGTCTTTTTTTTAGCTTTGTCGTTTTGTCTGGGCATGCGAAGCTATCCCAGCCCTTTGTCAGTTTACGAACAATTAGTCAGTAAGACCATTTTACAACTCTGCTAAAACAATTTCGTGCAGTAAAGGCCTTTAATTTCTTTGTAAAAGCAAGCTGCATAGTTTTACATTTACAGTGAGTTATTACATCAGCTTTCTTATAAGTAACACATCGTTTCAGCGTAGATTTCTACGAAATTACTTTTTTGGGTATTTGACAGAAACGAAACTGTATTAGCTCTGGGTGACAAATTCTAGGAAGCTGTGAAGTCAGAGCTCGTGCTCAGACGAAAACAAAACATGAAATTCCAGTTAAAGGAAGAGAAACCAAAACAGGTTCTAACAAGAAGAGACGGAAGTCGAAATTAAATTCGTCGATGGAAATAAACGATTGGAACAGCCAGTCCTTGGCTTTATACATACCGGCTTTACGGAAAATTTTTATACAAATTATATTTACACAGTTGGAATGAAATTCATATTTTTACTGCTCAAAATATTGCCTTGAGAGATCTTTCACTAATTGAAGACTGACTATTCCGAGAACATACCCGGTTTTTTTACAAAATGAACGACTTTGTTTTATATAGACTTTATACACTGGAAAATTATCATCATAATCAGTGATTTATTCATAAAAGCTCATCGAGATAAATATTTCACACAAGCCGCTCGAAACTCTCTTTTCTATAATTCTTTCTGTGTTTCGCGAAGGGTCAAGAGCTACGGCGTTATAATTAAAAATTTGAAACACGTATGACGATGTGAAATTTGTGTTATTTTAAATTGGATATGGGTATTGTGATAAATACGCCATTACTGTGTTTGGAACAGCCGGCAAATCTTTGATTCCTTCGACGAGGAGTTGATTGTTCAAAGCTTTACGGCACAAGTGTTGTAGACTTGAAACTTCCTTATACAATGGGCTCCACAAGAGGAACTTTGCGGTTCGTGTATTCTCCAAAGTTTCCGAAGCATCTTGTCGAAAGAGCTTTCTTGTAACAAGCATATAATAGAAGACCATTTTCACCACACAGTCAAATCTGGGAGTGGAGCGATGCTGGAATTCCTCGCTGTTCCTTTTCGTCGTGTAAGTGTCTTTCTTGTCCACAGAGTAAAGTCCTTCGCATAGAACAATTCGAACGTTTGTGATTCCGGTCGCGGTTACTAAGGTTATTGTGAACAAATGTCTCGAGTCTGAACTATCGCGGACAAGAAACTTTCCAACAGGCTGGTCTCGCAGTAAGGCTTTCGCTTTTAAGGCAGTGATTGCGCCCCAATAAAATCCACTCTTCTCCAACTTTTTGATTGTCGTGTCTAAACTCGAAACTGTCGCATTAATAACAGCACACATCGATTCGTACACTGTAGAATGGAAGTCAGTTCTACACTTTTAGCACGCCATTGTTTGTACCTCGTATTTCTTCTTATACATAGCTGTGTTTTAGCTAATCCCTTCAAAATTATCGCGAGATGTTTCTTTCTCGAAACTTCACAACTGTCCTTCGTAGATAGCATGTCGTAATCGAATTTATACCAGAAACGTTTTCCGGGAAAATAGTGCTTCCTCAGGGTAAGCGGTTTCACGGAAAAAAACCGGAAGTTCAAGTAAAGTTGCACTGCAAGCATATTGCATTATAAACATTTCTAGGAAAAACAAAGGCACTTAACATTAAATCTGCACAGCTAAGCGTTCAAACTAAACAAAAGTAACTCATTTTGAGGCCTTACTTTTAGAGAGAGAAGTTCACAGCTCCTAGAACTTTCGCATATTGTCAGAGAGAGCCGAAAATTGCAACAACGTCACTACGCCTACGGGCCAGCTGGACAGGAACACGAGAAATTGCATCCTTTTTGTGTCTTGGTAATTATTTTGATTTCAATTCGCTTATTTCAAAGAAACTGCAACGAATCTATGGGGTAAATGACTGCTTGAACTTAGAACAAGATTAAATTCGTTAGTTGAACGTTGTTCCCCGAAAATATTGACCAAAAAAATTCCGTAGTTGAGAATTATGAATTGCATATTGCACAAAATGTTAGACTATAAAGATCTGATCTCTCCCACATCAATTTTTCCTTGTATTAGTACAGTGTTATTTAAAAATTTGAACACTTCTTGAATCGTTTGTCTTGCATTTTCTGCTCTCCCTTTCTCCAGACGAGAATAAAAACACATAAACTAAACGTGATTAACATCACAGTTTCCATGCGATTTCGAAACACCGGAAACATGCACCCAGCAGCACGCACAATAACTGAACAAAGGGAGTGAAAAATATTTCCAATTTCAAGTTTTTCTAGAGGTTTCGTCTCATTGACTAGCGGGTTCTTCGCCAAATAAAACAAGGATTACCATCGAAACTATGGGCTCAAATCAAGCTTGAAAAAATTGAATAGGAAATGATCAATCCGTTTTCCTAGAAACTGAGAAAAGTGATCAGAGACAATAACTTGAACCAAGGTTCTGAGTTTCTGAGAAATCGTCACGAACTCCTTGCTTCAGTTGATAGGGGTGGGTAGGTAGGTAGGTAGGTAGGTAACGGAACAGAGAATCAAACCCAGTCCATTTCGTATAAGGGTGACGGCAAGATTCACAGCAAATAACAGAGATAAAAAATCGATTTGTTGTTTAAATACTTTTGTTGTTATGTACAAAATCACCTTTAAATAATAAAACGCCAAAGGATAATTAGAAATCTAAAAAGGACTGAAATGGATTCAACAACGATCTTGACTGAAGGTTGTGTTAAATTTTTAAAGACAGACTACCCAGTCAGAACACAGCACGACTTTACCTTTTTCCACATTTTTCCGAGAATTTTCTGCTAAATTCAAATCGTGTCTTCCAGTTGATTACTTTCCTAATTCTCATCATAGTTATAATAGAGAAGAATGATTGTGAAGCACGGCAGACACTAAATGAGCAAGTTACCAAATGTATATTGGAAGAACCACTACTCATGAACTATCCATGGTTTCCAGTGGTTTGTCCGGCTCAGTCAGAAATAAACAACTATTGTATTTTGTACACGGCCAAGGCCAAAACCGCGAACAAAGACATATAACAAAGAACCTGTGGCCCATACACACATACTCTACGCCGGAAGAATTTGAAACGGAGTTTTCACTCTGAAAACGCATCAAATGTTTTCCGTGCACACTACGCCAGAGGGATTTAAAAACGCAACAATCAGTGGTCGTTTTGGATTTGTGTCGGCCAGAGAAATCACATGATTATCGAGGGTTTGGAAGGTTGTTCAGATCGAAAAGACGGATAGCGTTTTGGAATGACATAAGGAGTGCTCCCCTAGGAATGACTGTCCCCGTCCCACCCCTCCCCTCACCCATTCACTGGATTCTAGGAATGTGAAATGTTTCCCCGAAAAGGTCGAAAACCAAGGCTAGGTGTTGATTGGCAGTTGCAAACACGAGATTCTCAGTGAAAACCAAAAACAACATTTTAACGAGTCTTTAATACTATAAATCCTAACCGGGTAATAGAAGATGTCCACTGATTTGATTGTTGTGCATAAGATCAAAATGTTACAAAATTTTACTCATTTTTTGCAGCCTAAATCATTTTTATTACGGTCAAATAAGATGGCAGCTGCGTATGTGAGAGTTCTCAGCTATCATGTGCATTTTAAGATCTTATGATCTTTTCTCGTGCTTTATAATCGTGGAAGTTTTCGAAGTTTTCATTCCTTTATGGGGCAAAACTGGACTGGTTTTCAAATTAAATTTGTTCAAGTCATCGTTTGTGGTTATAATTTTAAGTATTTTTGTGATTTCATGACGAGTGGCTAAAAATCCAATTTGTTTGTTTACAACATACAGTCAGCCTTGATGCCCTCGAACAAACTGCCCTAGCTCAACGAGAAAGCATCGCATGGCCTGGCTAAACGATCAAACCTTCTGGAAAAATGAACGTGGTAATTTTGCGACACGAATTTATCATATTTTGAATCGATTACCCACGTCACAAACCATGGTGTTGAATGAAAATTTACCATCGTCAACCATGCAAGGCTCAATAATTCACGCATTGGGAAACAATCGCAGCCCATAGAACGTAAAAAAATGTAAATTTTATTTTATAGTAGTCATGCACATAGAATGAATATACAGCTACGCCAAAAATTCAAAACTATGGCATTCCTCACATGAGATTTTCATAATTCGTACGCTTCCCTTTTGATCTCCAAGAGGAATCAAAGAATCATTGCTTTTTGTAAGAAAAACAGATTAAAGTGAAGAGAATATGGAGTCTGGGAAATAAAGAAACAGTAATATTTCAGAAATGTCTATGAGAGAAAACCAGAAAGGATGAATAAGGTAATCATGTTTTGAGTTTTAATTTGTTCTTTTTGCCACAAACTGCAACTGACCTTGGAGCGAGAAATAACGACATTTAATAGCTTTTTGGTTTTCTAGGAAACCAAACGTGTCGAGTTCTGCGAATTTGTCACTAGGAAAGTGATATTTCCAGGAAACTGCTTTGTAAATTAGCCTGTGGATTGCCATGCAGCTGTCATAACATCACTAAACAAATGAAAAGTGTTCATTTTCCTAGAACTGAACAACCTTCAGCTGTTACAGTGCTACTGCCACCTAGAAGAAAACTAACCAATTAAAACGTATACTGAGGACAACAGACTCCTGGCTTCTTGTGACGGCTAGTAACGGTCTGTTTGACGTGAAAACATAAACACTATCGACTTCTCTGTGTTATAAACGCTCTTCAGTCCTTGACGGCCAAACATCATAATTACAAATCTCGCGCGAAAACTCGGTTACATAGCATGTCGAAAGATACCAGGTCGAAAGATGGTCGAAAGATGTCGCCTATGCACATAACAATGAAAGCGGGTGTAAGAACTGAATTACCACGCAGTTGAGGGAAATCCAAAAATTTAGCTCGCGGTTTTCAGTTTTAACGTGTTTCTGAGGCACTCATTCAAACATCTCGAGCAATCTTAGTGTTAAATTATGAACAGCCCATTAAACGTCAAAGCCTTTTGTTCGCTGGTTACTGAATGAAATTAGAAATAATTTTTTTTGCCCTTAATGTCTTGTGGCCTTCGCCGCATTCAAAATGTCTATGAAAATGATCTTTCCAGGAAATGTTTTGTAACCTGGCAACTTGTGGTTACTTGTTGGTTGCCATGCAGCTGTCATAACATCAATTTCCAAGAACTCATTGAACAGGCTACTGTTCGTGAAAGCTATATCAAGCGCAAATATATTTATAGTACTAATTGAAACGTTTCAGATCGTGTTTTTTTCGATAGCTAGTCTGTTTCTCAACGTATGTATTGAATATCGTAATAGCGGGCAAGTTATCAACTGTTTTCGTTCATTTCTACATTCCACTAGCTAATTGCCGGTTTTCACTGTCACACCATCATCAAAACCATTCAACAAATAAAGTCAAGAATCAAAGAAATAAAAGAAAATGAATACACAAGCAGTCTTGCAAAGATTCTGGTCTGTGCGATGTTTCGTGCGGGAGATATTTGACTGAGGAAATGCTTTACTCAAATTCATAAGGCTTTGTATGGAGACGCCATGTTTGTGTCCCTCAGAGGGGCACAAATATGGCGGCCGGAAGCTGACAAAAACATATGTCATTGAGTTTTTCTATAAAAAACCTGTAGTCATCTTCTAAGAGCTCATAAACATCTTTCTGAGTACTTATTCAAATACAAGGACTGTTCAGATTGCAAAAACTCAGCGGATAAGTCACTTTTTTAACCTACGTGACAGCATTCTCGGCCGCCATTTTATATCGTGTAACGCAAAAGCTTAGAAATTCAACTTTGTTTTATCACAAGACGAAAAACTCTATCTTCAGCTGTTTTTCAGCTCTATCTTCAGCTGTTCTAATAACTAACTAAACTAAAATCTCAAAAGAACTATTTTAAATTCCTTACTTTTTAATTTTGGTGACGTCACGTGAAAACCAAGAATACACCCCTTACTTTCTAAGAATATTAAATTCTTCTAGGAAGTCACGCTGATTCAGTGTGGTTATGATCAACAGTGCACCAAACTCTGCTGGAAATTGGATCGTAACAAAGGAATACAAGGAAAGTACTAACGAACAGAACTTAAAGCTAGACGGAATTTCTTGTTTCAAATTTTGATTCTGGGCCATCCTCCGTACATCATGAGATCCAAGCCATAACTCTCTCTCAATCTTAATTTTGCATTGAATGCTTTTGACTTTTGGGCTTCTAAAAAAAACTTTCCAGCTTTGTCTTCAGCTGATGTCTTGATTCTCAAACTGAACATATATTTGCCAAGTTTCCTCGTTTTCTTTTTCCTTTAACCCGGTTTTTAATTTGCCTGTCTAAATTAGAACTGGTATTGATGGGAAACGGTAAAATCGTAGTTCCCAGTCCTTGTGAGACACGGCCTTATTAAAAGGAAGAATAAAGCATTTGTAACAGATTAACGTATAGGGAATTCGATGGTTAAGTGATTTCGTAAGTGAAGTATAGCTGTACGAGGCAAATTGTGATCAGTTTAGGCTTTTTTTTTCTGCTAATAGAGCTTTAGTTCACTGCTGTCTTAAATAAATGGATATTTTATTCAAATATCGTTATACCAACGGTGTGATTAAATTTGACGTGTAAAGCGAACGGTTTCTAAAGATACCGACAAGTACAGAGAATTCATGGGGAAAAATGCTTTTGTTTCATGGAAATTCGTGGCACCATTATATAACACTACATAACAAGTAAGATGTCATGATATCCTGATGCATACAGTTTGCCTTTAAACCAATGGGAAAATAAGTTCACTAAACCCAAGTGAGGACATTTTCGAGATATCTACATGTCTAGACACCTTTGAGTATAATTTTAGCTGAATCATGGCAGTTAAAGCGATACGAATTTTCCTGGCTGCCGTAGTCCTTGTGATGTCTATAGCAAACATCCTATTCATCGTTGTAAACTGGAACACAGATCATACTGAGACAGCTGGAAGAAACTGGCCGTTTGAGAAAGAAGAAAGAAAGAGGATAGCGCCGAACAAAGCTATCGAAACAAGTTCAAGTCCTGTAGAAGGCGGTATGTCTCATTTTCTTCTTGATTAATGTGTGTTTGAACTGAAATTTATATACACTTATTATCAAATACTGGAGCGAAGGCCGATTCGATCGGTTCTTCGTCTTGTTTAAATACAATTAAACCCACTTTCAGTTCAACTGAATAAAAGTTCGTCTTTTTGTAGGAACAGTAAAATTTTAAAAACTAGATAGAAATAGAAATAAAGCGCTAAAGGAAAAGGCCTTGGTTTTAACCGTCAGATGAATAAATTTTACGGTGAACTGTAACCAAATTTAGCGTGGAGGAAGTAAGGAAGCTGTTGTTGTTTTTATCGTGGGCTGGATCACTTAACTAATTTTTTGAACAACAAACCCGGTTAAAGCGATGCTGAGTAATATCTCATCAGAGGTAAAACTAGAGATGCGTCCACACGAGAGTCAAATCGATTGAAAGACCAACATATAGGTAATAAGGAACTGAATCAACACTTTTCAACCACATTCTAGGGGTAGAAAAGGATTCTATTATTTATGTCGTTTCAGCGTTGCCTTCGCATTAGAATACAGGTTTATTCCTTAATATAGGCAATAAGCCAGGCCGAAATAAATTAACAAGCTCTTTATCAGGGAAGGAACTCGTTCAAGCGAAGATACACATATTTTGCCGATGTTTAAAATATGTAAAAGAGCCACTATGATAGTCTTAAAGTTTACTAAGGAGAATTTGAGATCTTTTCTCTAGTGTATACTTCAACATAATGTATAGGATATTGTTGTTAATCAGTAAACATAACAATAAAGTGTATTTAATGTTGAAATAATATATACAAAAAACAGCCAAATTAAAATAAACGTTTTTGCGTTTTTCAAATCCTAAAATCACTTCGCAGCATATTGTATGTTTTTTTTATACAGTTAGTACAAGACAGCAAAGTAGCTTAATTCATGCTGTGGGGTTTCATAATCAATTTGAAGAACAGAGCAAGCTGAATTGTCGCTATAAGATGAATGTGGCTGCTAAGTAATTCATAACACCTTAGTGATTAAAAATTGTTGGGAACTATGCGACACTCTGGCCCCGAGTTGGCCTGGGAACGATTGGACAATTTTAGATCGAAATTAAACTCACAGTAAATTTTCTTTCAAACTTTACCTGTTCGCATGAACTTGTTCTTGCTAACCGACCAGCTATATTAGAATCATTAGAAACAAAACTAGATAGAAGACGTATTTAATTGAGCTGTGTTGTTGCAGGTGATATGGATATACAGGTTTACTCTAGCAAGGAAAAGGCATCGGTAACTGTTGATGGTGAAGTGGTGAGTAATTTTCTAAATGAAGTTCGTTGTCTGCAATTTAAGATATACACACTGCTTTCTGTTTCGTCAATTTATGGCCCAGTTGCAAAGCAAGCAGACCATAAATCGACGGTAGAAACGAGGATACTTAACAATTATCCTGCGAAATCAAGCGGAATATCGTCGTCTAGCCTACGGCCTCGTCGGCTAAAATCAGACGATATTCCGCCAGATTAAGCAGGATAATTGTTTTATTATTCAACAAATTGATAAAAAAACAGCCTAAATCCTAAATCGTAACATTTTTAAATCTCTCTGTCGACATTTTCTCACTTCACTTTTTCTTCCCACGTACGAAGCTACGTATACCGCCGGATATCTGTTACCTACGGATGACAGATATCGAGAGCATCATGACCATATTTGGATAGTGATACAATTTGTTGAATAATAATAATAATAATAATCATAATAATAATAATAATAATAATAATAATAATACAGTTTGGACTGAGAAAAGCGATCAATAAGGTTAATTAAGCGATTTGAGATTAATGAGATCTTAATAAGATTAGGGAGTTTAAAAACTCCTCAATAGTGAGTCGCAGAGAGCATGCGTGAGTAAAGTGTGTTTTTTTTTCTCCTTTGGCGCATATTATGGTCTCTTAGTAAAAAACATCATGCTTTAAAAGTCTTTCAGATGCCAAAACCGCTAAAACGACAGATGTCAACTCAATATTAGGAGTGAATTCCTGCCAAAGCAAAAATATAAAATTTCTCGAAACTGCCCGGCTGTGCTTTTATCTCCTAATGGCAATTTTTACCTCAGCCTCCGGGGGTGGGGGAGGTTGGGGGGCTACTCTACATAGTTTTATACGGGGGGGCTCTGCCCGGAGGTCCTATCCCTTACCCTTATGTATACCATTTTGACAGAAAAGGTATCCCTTTCATATACCTTTAATTGGGAAAAAGGCACCCCTCTCAGACGCTTTCCGAACGGGTCCGTATTATGAATAAAACGCCAAAAAGGAAATCTTCTTGTCATTTTCATTCAGTGCTTAATAAATTAAATGATACAGCCATAAGGTGCGTCTGTTAGAATCTTTTTTTTTTAAAGTCCTTTAAAATAACTGAATGACAGATTTCCCTACCTTTTCATATACCTAAACTTGTGAAATCCCTACCATTTATATACACCCTATTGCAATAACATTGCAAGAAGCAAAAAGCCAAATAGGAATTAATTAGCCAAATTTAAATTCACCCATTGCTCTCAGATACTGTACATGAATGAAAAATATACTGTACATAAATGACATGAATGAAAAATGTATTTTTTCATTCATGCGCAGTACCCAAGAACAATGGAAATTTAAATTTGCCTAATTAATTCCTATTTGGCTTTTTGCTTTTTTCTATGACAACGTTATTGCAGCTAGGTGTATCAGAAGCCTGATAAAGGTACCCCTTTCGCGCGGAGCCTACCGTGAGTATAGGCCATTATAGGGAGTATCCCCCCCCCCGGTACCACAGAACACCAATGGTTCTAGAGATTGTATGGCTATTCAAACGAAGTTTCTGTCTTAGTTTCTAGTCATTTTGACTGTTATACTCTTTTCCTTTGCAAGGTATCAGAAGTTAACCTGGAACGAATGCGAGGAATTGTGGCATTTGTTTTAAACCAGAAAAATGGTGCTCTCATGGCCGTCAGGGGGTTTGATACTTACGCGTCCGGAGAGGAAGGAATGGAATTGGTCAAATTTATCGAGATACTACGAGAAGGGAGAATCGTTTGCCTGGCGGTGAAGGTGAAGTAATTTTTAAACCTCATCGTTACAAGAAATTGAAAACTTCATAAGGATGCATGTTATTAATTAACATCAGGAGCTCATGTTATCTAAGTTCTAAGTTTTACCTAATTTTTTTTCTCTTAAAAATACCTCTCAGTTTAATGGTTTTTTCACCTTATTGAGCAGGTTTCTCTCGATAAATAACCTTTGTTTGTGACAATACACCTGGCATGGCTCCTATAATTTATTGTTTTCAAAACTTAAATTGAAAAAAGATCACATGCGTCAGCGAAGAACGTTGTAAAATGTCCAAGAAGAAAAGTGCCAAAACTGAAGCGAAAGCGTTTCGTTTCTCCTTGCCACTGTAACATAATGAGACAGAACTCTCAATCGATAACTCAAGGCGGCTTCCACACTACGCCTGAGGAATTTGAAAACGCAGCTTTATTGCGTCCACACTATGATCCGTCACGAAAACAGAGACTTTCGAAAACGCTCTTCAAACCGAAGAAATTTAATTTGAAAACGCCAGCTTTGCGTTTTCGTGTGGACGGAAAATATTTTGAAAATGGATTTTTTCGAAAACGATGGCGTCACAACAACAACGAAAAATCCCTGACCGAGTTTTCCTCAAACACAAATCAAAACTGACCGGTGATTGTTGCTTTTCAATGTTCTCCTATGTAGTGTGTACGGAAAACATTTGATGCGTTTTCAGAGTAAAACCTCCGACGTACTCAGTGTGGACTGGACCTTACTCGTGAACTATTTATTGGCCAACACTCCGCCCAGTCATAGCTATGCGCTTTGCAAATATTAATTTTTCTTCCAACAACAGGATGAAGGAGCCAACAGCTTAGAAGGCGACGTTCGCAACTACATTGAGAAGTTGGGAAGTGGCTTCATACGAGACCTTGGCTACCGAGATATGTGGGCTTTTATATTTCAGCGAAATAGCAAAGAGAAAAAAGTATTTGCTGAGAGTCACCAGAAAGCGCCCGATTTTGACAACTGGGCTACAGAGATTACGATTCGAACGTCTTTGAAACGGGAACAAGGTGTTGCTAGTGAATGTGGCTGGGAGAACAACGACAGGAACCTGCGAAGAAGAGAGTTCTGCCAGAAAATCGAAGGGTATGGGCGCATCTGTCACTGTAAGTATTCAATAAATGTTCAGAGAAATTACAAAATAAATGTCTTAAGGTAATTCCCTTGAAATCGTTCTGCTATTAAACTTTTTTTTGAAACTTGCCATAGTTAACATTCATAATATGACCATTAAAAAGATGCAATAAAAAATGTGGTCACCGCTCTTAAAATGGGGTATTTTTACTGGTTGCGTGTTAAAAATTCGAATCATCTTCATACAGAATTAAGTCTTGATTACTTGAAAGACACAACATTTTATCTTGAAAGTAAAGCTTCTTTTATTCACATAAGTAGTATTGCTTCATTTAAGCCGTTTTTGATTGCCTGGTTGCGGGAATATTGCACTTTTTCGAACAGTTCCGTGGTTAGCTTGAAGTCCTCGCCTTGGCCAAAATACACCCAGTGTGGAACTGTTTTTCAAAAAAAAATCACACTTCTATTATCAAATGTTTTTCCTGCTTCAAATATGTTCTATATTAGACTGCTAGCAAATACCCCCCCCCCCCCCAAAAAAAAAAAAAAATCGGGGGTCACCGTGCTCGTTTAATAGAAAAGGAGCATTTAGCTTAGTTTGAGGGAAATCTGTTAGGTTTTGTACGCGCACGCGCTCATGTGACCGCGCTAATGAAGCGAAAATCGTGCGCAGTAGGGATGCGCAATGCAATACTAAGGAATTACCTTAAGGCGGGTTAAACATGAATAAGAGCGAAATTTGAAGTAATATTAGAAGGAAATTGTTAGGATTAAGATGGGTTGGAAACACTACCAGTGGTATCCGTCTACTAATTCTTCACTTCGAATTTCAATTTTCTTCAACATTTCACATTTTCCTCAATTTAACCTATCCGTTGAGAAAACATATCTCTTTCCCAAAATGCCCAAAAGTCACCCAAAAATTTACACAAAACCGCCAAACAGTGGTTAATGAAATGAGCAGGGAGATTTAGTGTCGCTTGAAACGTGACCGAGATATTGGCAGAAAGACCGTGTTAAGCGACGTCAAAACAGCCTTCACGTGTACCCCTGCCTTAAGGTGGCTTGAAACAGTTTCCAGTACTTTCCAAGACTTAGAGTTTGATGGGTCATTATAACCACTCTATATCGTTTGATACCAAAATCATGGTATCAAAAAACTGCCCAATCATTGATGAACAAGTTGCTATCAATATGACTTGTTAAAAACACCCTTAATCTTAGCTTTAAGCGCTTCAGTATAACTCAAAAACGAGCTCGGTGACCCCCATTTTTTATTATCAAATTGTAATCAGCATGATAAGATGCAACTTTTTGCAAAGTTAAAAAGATTTCTACGAAGAGGTTCAGAGCCACCTTAAATTTTCGAAACAATTGTTTTAAAGCAGAAACTTCTTGCTTTTTCTAAGGTGAGGATCCAGAGTCGATCGATTTTGATCCTCCTGCTCTCGAAGATGGCAGCCGCATTAATCTTCCTGTGTTAATCATGGCTGGAAATCGACCACAGTACTTATTCAGAATGCTCCAGTCACTGCGAAGGGTCCAAGGTCTAAATCCTGACATGGTAACAGTGTTTATTGACGGATTCTTTGAAGAGCCCGCCTCAGTTGCTCGGATGTTTGGTCTCAGAGTTGAACAGCATGGGGGCGTTAGTAAAAAGAATTCAAGGATCTGCCAGGTGCGTGGTTATGGTTAGAAAGCCTTATGAACAACCTCGTTCCCATGGCCTTTTTCCTTGCTTGGAAACGAGGTTACCTCATGAACACAAAGACAATAGGCCATTTCCGAGTTCCCTTTTGTCCGTGTCAAAACGAGTCTAAGTGCGAAACCATTCAAATGAAAATGAGTTCCGCCTACAGGTTCATTTACATGCAAATCAAACTCATTTTAATTTGAATTGTTTTGAACTTAGACTCGTTTTGAAACAGAGGCACAGGGAAACTCGGAAATGGCCATGAAAGCAAGTACCGACAGAAGAGGATGAAAGTAAGAGAGTTAATCCCCATATAGGTCTTGTTCCCAGGGAAACCCTCTAGTCTCAAGTTATTTTTAGATCACTTCTGATTTTAGAAATACCAGCAGAGTTTAGAAATACCCAATGCTCGGTCGCGAAGTTTGCTCAAGTTGACAACTTCAAGCGCCATTTTCGCCTTCCACAAAAACATGCTGCATAATTTACGCCGACAAAAGGCTAACTCACTAACTTCCACCTCAATTTCTTTGTACCAAAGACTACTTCACACAATGACCATTTTACAGATGTCTGCTCAGTAACCTGGCCTTTGAATGGCCGCGAGGCTGGAGGTGACCTTGGTCTGATACAGACACTTCTGCTTTTGTCATGTAAATGCACCTAGTTAGAATAACTTGATTTACACAAAAAAAAAAGCAGTGAGGTCTGTATCAAAACAAGGTCAACTGCAGCCTCGCTGCCATTCATTAGACCATTTTACAGTTATCTGTTCAGTGGCCTGGCCATTGAATGGCCCCGAGGCTGCAGGTGACCTTGTTTCGAGACAGACTTCACTGCTTTTGCTGTGTAAATCAAGTTACTCTAATGCTAACTAGGTTTGCATTTGACTGAGAGAAGCAGAGAGGTTTGTGTCAAAACAAGGTCAGCTCCAGCCTCACTTCAGCATTTATAAGTCAAGCAGCTGAGCACACGACTGTTAAATGGGCCATTGTTTTGTTTTTCAATTTCTAGCACTACAAGAGGTCACTAACAACATCTTTTGATGCGTTTCCTGAAGCTAATTACGTGGTAATTATCGAGGAGGATCTTGAAGTTTCCGTTGACATCCTCACTTACTTCAACCAGCTTCTACCAGTCTTAGAAAACGATGAAAGTGTTTATTGTATATCGGCTTGGAATGATCAGGTTTGTAGCGCTCATATGGTTACATAAACATGGTAGTTCTGTCGTTCTTAAAGACACTATGATTCTCGTCTCCAGTGTCATCTGTCCCTGTTAGACGGTGGAGACTTAGCCCTAGGAAATGGCCACTCGTGCTTAGTCTCTTTCAGCCAAGAGAGACAGGTGATCCTTGGGACGAGAACCAGGAGAGCGGTGATGCAGAGGTTCCTTTCTCTTACCCAATGCTACTCGTTTTAACATTTCGGAACCAGTCAATTCTGTTCAACATTTATAAGAAAAAGAAAGTGTGCTTCTGTTGACGATAATGGAAGAAGGAAAGAGATGGCGGTGCTCTAAGAAGACAGCTTCGAATGAAGCCGTGATTTAGAACACGTATCTTCAAATGTCCATGCATGAAAATCGGACAACCTCTCTGAATCCGCCTGTGGTGGATCCAGAAAGGCCTTTAAAGGGGCTGCGAGCTAAAAATGAGACATAACAATGAATCAAGGCTGATAACTACGTAGAAAGCTTAACGGGACAACGACATGTGCATTTAGTGACGATCGGTCAGCCAATTAACCTTTCTACGGAGTAATCAGCCTTGCTTCATTATTATGTTCCTATTTTTGGCTGAACAGATCTTTTACAGATCCTACGTGTAGCGGCAGCAATTTCGCTTTCGGTCCATTGTATTTAGTGAAAATGAAAACACTCTTAATAAAAAAATCGTGGAACACAGAGCAAACGCGGACTCCTTTTCGCTCTAATAGAGCTGGGAGAAGCTGACTTACGTTTTAGGTAAATGGGAGGACATGGCTCGACTCATCCTCCTTTAGATCCTCAACTGTATCATAGACCAAACAGACAACCGTGGCACAAAATATCACGTGACTAAAATGATAATATTCCCAAACTACCCAAAGTAATAACTTATTATCATAAGTCATACTCAAAACATATCTTCTCACGAACCGAAAAGGATTACATCGGCTTTCTTCAATTTTTTCGCTATTCACAAGTCGGATCGAATAAGAAGATATAGTGTGAAAAATAAATAAAAACAGCTTGTATTTGTCGTTTTTCACGCAGGGTTACGATTATACCGTCCACGATCCAGCCATGACTTACAGGATTGAAACAATGCCAGGTCTAGGTTGGTAAGTACGGATAGATGAACAAAATTACAATCGTAACAGTCACAGTAGTTTGCTTAAATTTCTCAATTTCAGGCACCGTCTACACTACGTCGGTGGAATTTGAAATCTCCTGTTAGGCCTACCGTCCACACTAATCCGGCACGAAAACGGAGCTTTTCGAAAACGCTCTTGAAACCGGAGGAATTTGAAAACACCGGCTTTGCGTTTTAATGTGGACGGAAAATATTTTGAAAACGGAGCTTTTCGAAAACGACGACGTCACGATAATCATATGGGTTCCCAGCCCGAGTTTTCCCCAAACACAAAAACAAAATGATCGGTGATTGTTGCGTTTTCAACTTTCTCCAGCGTAGAATGGGCGGAAAACATTTGATGAGTTTTCAAAGTGAAACCCCCGTTTTCAAATTCCTCTGGTGTAGGGTGGACGGAGCCTAACTCTAATGCGGCCAAATATTGTATTTGAAAAGAAATGTTTCCTGTAAAGGGAACGGAAATGGTTTTAACCCATTGACTCCTGTGCCTGCGGTAACGAGCGTTGGCTTTTGCTCCACTTCTGAAGTCATCACTTATACTCAAGTTCTGAAGGAGGAAATGATCTTTACAATGATAACCGGATCAGAGTGATAGGGTCAATTGAGTCTGAAATATGCACGAAAATTCTTAAAATTAGAGTGAAAAACACGAAGAAAACTTTATCTATTTGAGCAAACTCAACTAAACTTGGCTGCTCCGTGGTAAGATTTGCCTGTCTCCATGAATCTTTCTCTGGAGTTCTTGAACTAGAAGCAAGCCCAGTAGAAGGTCAACAACTGCAGCATAAAGATAAGGAAAAGGAAAGGTGAAAAAAAAAATCAAAAAGAAAACGAAAATTTGTGCTCATGGCCGAACAAAAAGGTCCTAACAACGCGGTGCTTGTGAAATGAAAAGCATGCTGTCATGTTGCAGAAATCTTTTTGAGTAGATCGGAGCTAATTTAGCTCATACCCAGGCTTAAGATGTCTAAAAATGCGTTTTGGCCAAAAATCTCCAAGTGTCAATGGATTAAACTCACTTATTAGTCGACATTCTATAGAAATTAAACCGGATACTTCTTCTTTAACAGTCGAAATGATTTCTAAAGTAAATCGTTTTATTTTGTGAAGGGTTCTAAGTCGTAAGTTATACAAAGGCGAGCTCGAGGCAAAGTGGCCTGCCCCCGATGTCTTCTGGGATTGGGACATGTGGATGAGAATGCCTAACCAAAGAAAGGGCCGCGAGTGCATTATACCGGATATCTCCCGCACCTATCATTTTGGGGCCAAAGGCCTGAACGTGGGCCCAGCGATGAACGACGCTTATTTCAAGAGGCATGCCATAAACACAGTACCTAACGTCAAAATAGCCGCTGACCTCATGTACAAGGACAACTATGAGCAGGAGATCAATCGGCTGCTGAGGTAAATATCCCCAGGGAGGACTCCCACGTAAAACTGGCCGGGGTGATCTCCGTAAAGGTTGAAATTTGTAGTTTATTACCGCTGTCATTCCTGCGTGCAGACGCGTACTACTAGTATGTCTTTGTAACAACAGACATTTACGAGTACGCAGGCTCTGTTTTCCAACTGTCCCAAGGGTTTTTCCCAATTTTTTTTACTGGCAAATTGGATTTGAGTCACTGAGACTGGAAACCACAAACAAAAACATGGAAATTGCCTAGTTTCAAACCGTGAGGGTCTAGGTACAAGTCTGTAAATTATGGGATTAGCAACTATTGATTCACATAGTCTGAAAGAGCTTACCGAGATTCGCAAGATTCCCAAGTTTGGTGTTAATCAGGCTAGTTTTCACTGAGATACAGCCATTTGAAAATGTCAAAATTTACAAAGAAATGTATGGCAATCCGGACGCTGTCCGACACGGCGTCCGGATGCCATACATTTCTTTGTAAATTTTGACGTTTTTAAATCGCTGTATCTCGGTCAAAACGAGCCTGATTAACACCAAACTTAGGAATCTTGTGAATCTCGGTGTGCTCTTTCAGACTATGTGAATCAATAGTTGCTAATCCCATAATTTACAGACTCGTACCTAGACCCTCACGGTTTGAAACCAGGCAATGAAACTTGGATTTGGACAAAAAAAAACGAACTTGGGAATGGGATTCGGGGAACGTTTCGACTGGGAAGTGGGATTGATACCCAGCACCCCTTCCTCTCCATTCAAGACTTTTTTGAAACATTACAACAGTAAAAACTTATTCTTGGTACCTTTAGTGTGTTAAGCTGAGAAAGATACAGTAGGAACAAACTTTACAGGAAGAGTTAATACCACTTAAGGATGAAAGTGAATTCGGGCCACGCTAACCAAACTAGATTCTGCTTCCGTTGTAGGAGTTTCGTTTCAAACCTATACGTATTAGTTTATACTATATTTGAAGCAACCTTCCCCGTTTCACCTAGTCTCCTTCGCAGTCGTTGTTAGGGTCGTCACGCAACGCCTCTCCCCAACAAGGGTCGTCACGCAACGCTTCTCCCCCACTAACGGCACTAAGTGGGGGAGAAGCGTTGCGTGACGACCCTAGTGGCGGAGACGCGTTGTGTGACGACCCTATTAACGGCTGCGAAGGACAAAACGTTTCGCCTAGTGCGTTATTCGAAGAAATTAACCAGCAATTCCCCCAGGGGGGGATCACATGTAAAAAGGACGGGGGTACTCGTCGTTTCTTTTTAGGGGTTTGGTACCTCCTAAGGTGTTCAGCCTCATAAGGTCCACAACACGGGAGTTAATTATTATTATTAATTATTATTATTAATTATTCAACAAATTGATAACTAAACAGCCTAACATTTTTAAATCTCTCTGTCGACATTTTCTCACTTCACTTTTTCTTCCCACGTACGAAGCTACGTATACCGCCGGATATCTGTTACCTACGGATGACAGATATCGAGAGCATCATGACCATATTTGGATAGTGTTACAATTTGTCGAATAATAATGTGTGTTATCGGTAAATTGGGGAATCGAGTGAGAAACAATTCAAACCATGCCTATAAAACAGGATCTTGGCACTTCTTAGGGGATCTTTTCACAATTTCTGACGATCACCCTCATGATTTTTATATGGGAGACCCTCCCTTCCTTCGCGCCAATAACACTGCATGCTTCTTGACTTAGAATGGGCTCCTATCGTTTGAACCTTTTAAAACTCGTCATTTGTATCTAACACAACTATTTTGTTTCCTCCCTCCACCCCTTACAGTCAAGCGGAACTCCTTGATCATTCTAAAACACCGTGTACAAATCCAAAAGACTTCATCCCTGACACCAAAAACAAGATTTACCTGTTTTACATCAGGATGGAAAACGCTAACGACTACCCCACATGGACGAATGTCGCCAGATGTTTCAGAATCTGGGATTTGGATGCTCGCGGATTCCACCAGGGTCTGTGGCGAATGTGGGTTAAGGGAAATCACGTGATATATATTGGTTGCCCTGCGTCTCCGTATTGCAGCCAAAAACCTGGTGATGTTGAATCTATTTATATGCCGAACAAAGAGACTCGACCATCCGACGAGAACTTCTTTGCCAAATAAATATACAAGAGAGAATGAAGGGTGAGACACTTGATCATCCTCATATAGTTCTTGTTCCCTCAAGTTATTTTTAGATGTAGTATCCAGCTTTCGGCTAAACTTCATAATACCCGGCCACTTATTTGCATCTCATTGAATAAGAATAGCAACTATTTTTTATATACTTCTTTCTTCAAAGCACACCAACACATGTAAATGAAGTGGCCGGGTATTCTGAAGTTGCTCCCAGCTTTCTCTAGGATGATGTTACCACACGCATTGCGAAGAGGTCTTCGTGGAGAATTGACTATTTCCTAGTTTCCTTGAGCTTCAAAACTAGTTTTCCTGCAAAACCTTTCATATGAAAATGACTTTGATTTCCATGAAAATGAACCTGTAGATGGAACTCATTTTCGTATGAATGGTTTCGAATGTAGATTCGTTTTGACACAGGGGCAAAAGACATATGGCCTATTGGCCGCTTTACGTGAGTAAAGTTCGCGTGACAGGATTACCTAATTTTAGACCCTCCGGGGATTTCTTAGACTGCCAGTGATCTAAAAATAACTTGAGAGGGTTTACCTTAGCAATAAGATCTACATGGGGATTAACTCTCTCATTCCTCATCTTCTCTTACTATGGACAGAAGGGTGGTAATGGAGATTAGATCACTACAACGCGGGATCACTGTTTGATCACACCACGGCTTGAGCACTAGTGCAGTTATACAACTGACAGACGTTTTTACCAATTTTGTCTACCTTGCACCTTAAGGAAGATATGGTGTTTCCCAGAAAGATAATGGCTGTCCGAAATATACGTTAATTAAAGAACATCAAGGTTCCTGTAAACAAGAAAACATTGTCGCGGAGACATGTATGCATCGTTTTCCAAAACGTACATTTCTTGGGTTCGCGAAGACGGCGAAACCTATGCTGCGAAAAGATGACACTCCTGAATAAGTTCAAAAACATATTTTGCTTCTTGAAAAGCAATTTTGTTTTTGTAACAAATGTTGTGTATACGGGCTATCCGTGTAACCTTAAGGGAACTCAGTCACGCCATTTTGGGCATGTAAAAATAACCTTTAAATTGAAGAATTAAAAGAATTAAAGATAATAGCTTACTAAGATGGAAAAACACCAATGAGATAATAATAAGCCATAAAGGAACAAGGATAAATTACAAACGACAAGTTTGAAAAGTTTAATTGGGCTAAACTTTTCAAGATGCGTAGATCCTTTTTTAATGGAATCAGGATGAGGCAAAAATAATTAAAGTATTTTAACAAGTCAGGTGTTTACATTTCAAGTATTTATAACATATATTATGTCTATAGGTTTTGAATAAAGCTTTAAATTTCCAAAATGGACGATATTTTTGTGGAAAAGCCGAGATTGCCGGACGAATTTGAAAACGGAGGTTAATTTAACTCTCAAAGCGCATCAAATGTTTTCCGCCCACACTGCGCCGCGGAGGAATTTAAAAACGCAACAATCACCGGTCATGTTCGATTTGTGTTTGAGGAAAACTCGGTCAGGGAAATCACACGATCATCGTGACCTCTCGTTTTTTTTCTAAAAGCTCCCTTTTCAAAATGTTTTCGCACTATAAAAACGCAAAGCTAGCGTTTTCTAATTTCTTCGGTTAAAGAGCGTTTTCGAAAAGCTCCGTTTTCGTGACGGATTAGTTTGGACGGGTAGACCTAACCGTAGTTGCGTTTTCAAGTGTCAACGTGGCCTCAAGTTATTTTTAGATCTGACGAGTTTCTTTCAGTTTCAAGATAATAATGTACATCCCAACAAATTAAGACCCATTTGCACTACGTAATTTTTTTATAGCTCGCAAAATAAAATTGGGACCGAGTAGGGATGAAAATATTGACACAGATAGTAAATCTATCCAAGTCATACCAAACCTCTCGCGTGGTGTTAAAGTTATCAACGTTGCGTGTAATCATGATCCATCCTCTCTATACTTACAAGCTACGAGTGAAAGAAACTTTTCCAGAGTTTTAAGGTTTCTTTTGTTGTTACATTCATAAGTAGCTTAGCGGAGAAATTTGAAAACGGAGATTTCACTCTGAAAACGCATCAAATGTTTTCCGTCCACGCTACGTCGGAGAAATTTGAAAACGCATCAACCACCGGTCATTTTGAATTTGTGTTTGAGGAAACTCGGGCAGGGAAATCACATGATTATCGTGACGCCACCGTTTTCGAGAAGCTTCGTTTTCAAAATGTTTTCCGTCCACACTAAAACGTAAAGCCGGCGTTTTCAAATTCCTCCGGTTAGAAGAGCGTTTTGGAAAAGCTCCGTTTTCCTGACGGATTAGTGTGGACGGTAGGCCTAACCGTAGAAATAAAGCTGCGTTTTCAAATTTCTCCGACGTAGTGTGAACAATACCCTTACATAAACAATGATCGGTTAATCAGTTTCGACAGTATTTTCGGGGCATTCATTTGGGAAGATTGCGCGGCAGTTCCTAAGTTACCGTAAGCAACACGGCAAAAATTTCCATTTGATAATTTTATTCCATTTAACACTTCCCGGCTTTTTCCACATCATCAATTCAAATGGACTGCCACGGTTTGCCTGGTTTACACAATATCTGAGAGCGTTGTCAAACGGCCTTCCAAAAGTCGTATTTATATCGGCGAAACATTGAACGATCCCATGAAGACACGGAAAGATTCATCGTCTAAACCAGTCCCAAACAACACGGCTTGTAACATTCAAATACCTGCCTATGGAGCCGTGCACAGGATTCATCGGAAATTCACAATGGCGACACTAATCCGCATTTTATTAGGGCTGGTAGTGTTTTTAACTTTTCTAGGAAATATACTATTTATACTGGAGACAAGGAGAATGAACGCTGAAGGTGAAAAGTCACTTATTGAACATGAAACTCCTCGACAATCCCTCTGGCGATCACGTGACGGTGCCGAAATCAATGTTGTGAAGTCGACCACTGCTCCAAGTAAGTATATCTGTTTTTTTGCGTGACACATCGGCCAATCCCGTGTAGGCAACCGTTCGAATAACATCGCAAAATTTGGTTCGCTGCGGAGCTAACCAATTTTTTTGAAAACTCTTCGTTCGAAGTGTGTGGGAAATTTTTAACAAATGTATGAAGATCAAGTTGTCAAATATGAAGGACTTGAAGTTTATGAAATGTTTAGCTTTACATAATCTATATTGTTTTCTGTTTTCTTGTCGTTGCTCTATAGGTCATTTAGACATACAGGTTTTCTCGAGCAAAGAAAACGTTTCAGTGACAGTGAATGGAAAATTGGTGAGCATGTAAATCACACTTGTCTATGCTTAATTATGCTGAGCACGAAATAGCCGGTTTGCCCTAGAATAAAATACATTTCATAAACTGTACAGATTTATATGATCAAAACTTGGCTTTGGGTTTAAAAGAATCTTGCCCAATATTAGTTGTATTTCCATCTGAAGTCGACAATCTATTCTTGGGGTAATTACACATGTGTTGGGGGTGAAAGGCGGTAGTGAGAATGACTGATTTAATTCGGGGTAATCAAAGGTTCTGATTACGATACAGTAAAAAACCCACTTGTAAGAACTTAGTGGTTCAAGAACCTGCTGGCAGAAAATTTGCCATTTTAATGCCCAAAAATATAAGAACCTGTTTATTCAGCAAGATCAAGCAGGTTCTCAGATGTGGGTTACAGCTGAATTGTGATAAACATTTTAACCATGGAGTGTTGAGATTGCAAATTTATAATACACGAAAATTCATAATACGGTTGTTTGGGTAAACAACAACTATATCTCCTTCGTAGAAATTAAAAACCTTATTTTGGAACCTACTTAGCCTAAATTGCCAATAACTACACCAAAACACAAGAACCTGTTTTGCCAGACTTCAAAAACAGAAGGTTCTTTCAAGTTTTTACTGTATTTTATCTTCCTTTGAAAAACCACTCCGACTTGCGCTTTGCGCTGAAAAAAAAATATTGCCTTCTTGTTCCTGATCATAGCCTAGCCAAAAACGTTTTCAGAAAAGATCACAATAATGGCTGGTTTCTACTGCCGACAAACGCAGACGCAGTAAGATGTTGATAATTGGCGCATTTTGTTAGAGAAATTTCCAACAAAAGGCGCTAATTATCAATATGTTACTGCGTCTGCGTTTGACGGCTTATGCGTTATGCGCTAATGGAAACCTTTAATGCGACACGTGGTTTCCTCATGGTTAGTGCGCTCGCTCCGGATCGAGCGGTCCTGGTTCGAGCCCTGGCCGGGGACATTGTGTTGTGCTCTTGGACAAGACACTTTACTCTCACAGTGCCTCTTTCCACCCAGGTGTGTAAATGGTACCGGCGAATATAATGCTGGGGGTAACCCTGCGATGGACTAGCATCGCGTCCAGGGGGGAGTAGAAATATTCCTATAGTCGCTTCAAGCTACAGACACCGGGATAAGCTCCGGCCTTACATTTTTTCACCGATACCTTTGGCAGGCGAGCGTTTGTTAATTTCTTTTCATTTCAGGTTTATGAAGGAACCCAATCAATCGGGATTCATGTTGTGGTTCTTCATCAAGCCAAAGGAAAGGTTACGACCTGGCGAGTTTTCGACACATATTCCACCGGCCAAGAGTCCAAACAACTCATAGATTTCATCCACAGTCTGCGAGAAGGACGGATCATTTGTTTTGCTGTTAAGGCAAGGCCACCAGCTTCGTTTTAGGTTGCGCTTGATTTTGGTGGGCAACGATTGTGCAAGAATTTTTTATTAAAGTCAAACACAGGACTTGGATTGTAGAAAGCACTTGCTTGATTGTTGACTCCCCCTTGCAAGATTTTTTTTCAGTAGTTTTGCTGTGTGGGAATGGTTTCTTTTTTTGGAAATTGTCCAACCACCCCCCCCCTCCCCCCCCACCTAAAAAATGGTCTGCCCCTAACTGCAATAGACCTTTTTACCGATACGGCGGCCATCTTGAATTCCGAGGAAATTATGGGATGCCCAGGGGGCAGATGAGAAATAATTTTAAAAGAAGAATACTGTGGCGTGATAACTTTTAACAATAATTTTTCGATAACCATAGGAACAACTGCCAAATATCGTGACGGAAAGATGTAACGCTTGTAATATTTGTTATGGAATATGAGAGACAAGCAGTAAAAATTTATCCTGAAAGCTGTGTATACGATAAATTTTCTAGCGATTGCCCCCTCGGCAGCCCATAATTTCTCAGTGAAAACAATAGAATTCAAGATGGCCGCCGTATCGGTAAAAAGGTCTATTATCTTCTTTCTTTTCAACAGGACGAGGCGACCGCGAATTTAATGGATTCCGCGCGAAGCTTCCTCGAAAGCTTGGGGAGCACTTACATCAACCACTTACAGTGGCGTGACACGTGGGCATTGGTGACGCAGAGTGACAACAATGAACACTTGGTGTACGCCGAGGGGTTTCAGCATTCACTTAATGACCAGGAATGGGCGTCACCTGTCAGTATTCACACAACAGTTCCTTTCAGAACGGAAATGATTGCAGAGTGCAGTTGGGAAAATAGCGAAGCCAACAGTCGAAGGAGAGAGTTTTGCGATAAGTTTGATGGATATAAAGACATTTGTAAATGTAAGTAGTTCATTTTTACCTTTGAAAAGCTGTAGTTTATGTGGAAAACCCAACTGGAAAAGTGCATTCCATTTCGTACTTATTCGTCATCATGGAGTTTTAAACTCGCTTATACTGACATCATCATCGTTATCATACCTGATCGCGTATTATGCATACCTCTTATTGACCGAGTTTGAGGTCCGTACTATAAATTATCGACCGAGTCTCAGTTTCCCGTCGCCGAATTACTATTCAAGCCATAACCACGCCGGCCATGACAAGACCAATAAGAATTCAAAGTGATTAAGATGAACTAAAACATTTGTCTGTAGTGTCGTACAATACGGCCCTAGAATTGACCAATGGCTGCGCGCGCACCATCTGAGAGGTGTCATAAAAACAATATTGTGCACAGCACTCAGCACATTTGAAGACATGACTTTTTTTATTTCATTGTGTTCCAAAGGTGAAGATCCAGACTCGCTTGTGTTTGACCCTCCTCCGTTACCAGACGGAAGCCGTATCGATCTTCCTGTATTAATCATGGCCAGTAACCGCCCACAGTACTTGTTCAGAATGCTACAATCACTCCGCAGGGTCATGGGACTGAATCCTGCCATGGTGACAGTGTTTATTGACGGCTTCTTTGACGAGCCCGCATTACTTGCTGGTCTGTACAAGTTAAAGGTTGACCAACACGAGGGTGTAAGCAAACGAAACGCAAGAATCGCTCAGGTACAGTGCGAAGCTTTTTAAATGTGACCTCGAGGAAAGAGTTTTGAAAGCGAGAAAACGCTTGCAAATGAGTCACGATTGATTTTGGTTTACTTCTGATTGGATGAAAAAGCGGCGCGAGTTTTTTTAGCCAATCAAAGTGCAATCAAAGTGCAAAACCAATTACTTTTCGACACTCAAAACGCTCTAACTTGCAACTCTTGTTGTTCATGTAGCATTACAAGAAGTCACTGACTGCTTCATTTGATCGTTATCCCGATGCAAACTTTCTGGTTATTCTTGAAGAAGATCTTGATATATCTGTGGATATTCTCACATACTTTAATCAACTTCTTCCCGTGTTGGAAAACGATGACAGTCTTTACTGCATATCAGCTTGGAACGATCAGGTAATAACTCCGATGTCAGACCCTGCACAATAATAAAAGGGCGGAACATATGGCTGGATGGAGGGAGAGGGAGCGGGTGGGGGGAGGAAGGGAGAAAGGGAGGGGTGGGGGAGATGGGAGAGAAAATGGAGAAGTAGAGAGGAACGGACAGACGGAGAGGCGGAAGAGAAGAAGGGGGGGGGGGCGAGACAGACCAAGGGTGGGAATAAGGAGGGGACGGAGAAACAGAGGGAGCCGGTGGGGATAGAGTAACGGAGAGTCGAAATAGAACAGAAAGAACATCTAGCTTTTTTTCTGGGTTAATAAGGAACTCGATAAACTAAATAAACCAGTGACGCAAACCGAACTGCAGTAGTTATGGTGGTCGATTATAGCTGGCTGGTTGCTTTGAGTTTAAACCGAGTATTGGAATTTTCTTTTTTTCAGGGATATCAGCACACAGTTAAAGATCCAGCCATGATGTACAGAGTGGAGACAATGCCAGGACTTGGATGGTAAGGAGTTACCTTGTTTATACATCAAGAATCAGAGGACATCAGAGAGCATCACACCAATGCCTATTTGTCCACAAGGCGCGATATGTTTTAGCATGAGCAGATATGAGTATCATTGCAGAGGGGAGGGAGAAACAAGAGACGGGGAACCATAATAATAGGGGGATAATATACCGGAGGGGTACGGGAAGCGGGGGAGGAAAGCTTAAGGGCGCTATATTTTTCAATCCAGTAAGCACACTCAAATGTCCCTCGAAACAGAGGTTTCAAAGAGGCCAGAACTCTTAAAAGTAGGCTGGAAGTTGTAGTTAGAAATGATGTAGCTCTGAGGCTGTTTAGGCCACTTTTGCCCGAGTGCGACTCATCTTACTTGACTTATTTTTGCACTTAACGTAATTAAAGCATTTTGGTGCTGATTTTTAAATATGAAAATCAAGGGTTTTGCAGCGACGTTTGTACAAAGACGAGCTGGAAGAAAAGTGGCCTGGACCCGAGGACTTCTCGGACTGGGACATGTGGATGAGGGGCCCGGATCAGAGAAAGGACCGCGAGTGCATTATACCGGACATCTCTCGCACCTATCATTTTGGGGCCAAGGGTCTGAACATAAACCCATACTTTCAAAGCCATTACTTCTCTAAACATGCGCTGAACACTCAGACAAATGTCAAGCTGGATGTGGACGTCATGTACAAGGAGAACTACGAGAAGGAAATAGAGAGACTGTTGAGGTAAAATGCGATAAACATTACTTCTGCAAATTATTATATCGACTGTTATTTCTGAGGGGCAGTGTATTGTGTTGGAAAGCAGCCAATCTGATTGGCTGTCTCATCGTTGTATCAGTCCCGAGCAGACCATGATTCGCGCGCGATCAGAACGATGTTAAGGCGGGGGTACACATGAAAGCCGTATTTTGGCTGGGTATTATGTTTTTAATGCATATATCTTGTTTACGTTTCAAGCAATCAATATTCTCTCTGCTCATCTCACATATCTATGTTTTGGGTTGTTTTGTAAATTTTTTGGTGATTTTTAGGTATATTTGGAGAGAAATAGTTTTTCTCAAAGGATTAGCAAAATTGATGCGCGCGGGAATATCCCCCAGTGACCTTGCTTTGTTCTACTGCAGCGTCATTAGATCAGTTTTAGAATATGCGTGCCAGGTATTTCATTGCAATCTACCATTATATCTGTCGGATGAAATTGAGCGCATTCAGCGTCGCGCATTGCGCATAATTTTTCCTACCTGTAGTTATAGTGAAGGCCTAGTTAAAGCCGGCCTTCCATCTTTATATGACAGAAGAAGTCAATTGTGCAAGGAACTATTCAGCAACATTGAGAAGGGTGACCACAAACTAAGTCACCTTTTACCGGCTCGTCCTCGTCGGAATTATCACCTCAGATCAAATCGCAAGTTTGTTGTGCCCGATTGCAAAACCAATAGATACCGAGATAGTTTTATTATTACTCACCGTACATAATTTTTACGAACTCTTTTTTATTCCAACCTTTGTCATATTTATAACATTCAATGTTTATATTTATTGATATATTATTGTGTAAAATTCACGTAATTCAGTCTTTTGACTGCAAAGTGTTTTAACATTAAACGGTCTTTTGTTTGTTTGTTTGTTTGATGGAAATAGGAGATTTGGAAGATTTGTTGTTGTTTTAAAATTAGAGTTTGAAATTAAAAAATTGGTAGACACACTCCAAACAGTTGCCCAACAACCTGGGGTGCCATTGTGCGGTCGGGTAACAACTGTCTGGTGGTGTTCCATAACCCTTTTTTCCCTTTCAACCTCTCTTTAAACTTACCAAAATTTCACTTAAATTCACGTTTACCCCCGCCTTAAAGCGTGAAGGGCTTTTGTAAGAACCACACCCTAACTCAGACCAAAATCGACACATTTCAACTTAAACACCATACCATTTGGGCCCTTCATACCTATATAGCCTTGGTAAGGGAGTACCCTCCCCCCCGAGAGTCATTGTTTAAATACCCTTTCAAATACACCCAAACGGGGGGGGGGGGGCTGCCTGAATTTTCATTTACCAGTCTGCAATTGACGTAATATCTTTCACATCTGATTTTTCTTTTTTTTCAGAGCTGCTGAAATCTTGGATCATTCAAAAACGCCCTGTACCAACTCCGAGGATTTTGTTCCCTTCACTGAGGACAAGATTTATGCGTTTTACATCAGAATGGACAATATTTACGACTTCACCACTTGGCACAGCGTGGCTAAATGTTTTAAAATCTGGGATTTAGATCCACGCGGCTATCACAAAAGTTTGTGGCGACTGTGGTTCAATGGAAATCATGTTCTGATTGTAGGGTGTCCAGCCTCTCCACAGTGTATTCATAAACCAAGCAGCTTACGACCTATTTATATTCCCAAGACGCAAACAAAGGACTAAGATTAGAGTAAAAACTGCGGTACGTTTTCGCGCGTTTAACTCGTTTCCCGCGTCTGGTGACGTACCTTTACAGAGATCCGACTCTGGTTTCCGATTGGTTGTTACTTGCGCGCGAAAATTCAAAACTAGCCAACGACCAGTCAGAGACTAGAGAGATCACACGTGCCTCTGATTGTCATCACGGGCGCTTTCCATTGGACCAAAAATTCGGGAAATCCAAGTTACCTCGTGTCTCTCCTGCATATAGATCGCTTTCACGTGACGTCATCACTTTCTGAAATCTAAAACTAAAGATCCACCAAAGTTTTCATCCTCATCAGGTATAACAGGTGACATATTTAAATCTGTTTACAACTTTACAGCTCAATAGCGTGCTTCGTTTGGAAACTAGAGCATTTTGAATTCCGGGTTACGGAGGTGCGTGACACAAGGCTACGATCAAATTTGTTGAAAAATATGTACTTATCTCATGATTTTGAGCCCTGTTAGAAGCTAGAGCATTAGGAAAAGTGCTTATGTAAATACTTGTTTTTTCAGTACTGATAATCAGTCGCCTAGAAAGCCAAAGTAAGTTCCAGATGTTTACACTATTTTCCGGCCGCCATATTGGTGTACCATGGAGGTACACCAGCATGGCGTTTTCAAGTTTTCAAGTTTGGGGAAACGCACCGGGCTAAACCTTGGAGAAGCGTCTTATTTTTCATCTTCTACAACATAACAATTTCTTAGCTTTTTCCACTGGATATTTCTCGATTTATTTTTTTCTGCGTGACAGTGAAAACGATCTATAGATGGAAAGCACTTTCATATGAATGGTTTCGAACGAAGACTCGTTTGGAAACAGAGGTGAAAGAAAACTCGGAAATAGCCTATTGTAACGACGTTAACCTAAATTTCCGCGAAAAAGGCCAGCCTTGCGAAGCCTACCTAGTTTTGCTCTAGGAATTGCCGGAAATTTCGTTCGAATGTCGGAAATTCAATAATTCTCAGATTTTCCGGAAACCTGTAAGTCCCAGGAAATTTCGCTTCAATTGGCCCCCGAAAGTTCCGGAACTTTTGGTCGAAGAAAAAAGGATGAGTCACAATTACAGTATTGTTTGAGTTCGCGGAAGCAGTGAGCCTCACTAGCTTCCTTCGCTTGGCTTCGCGCAGAACTCGTTGAAGAGAGGCTGCTTGGATCGAATCGCAGACATTTCTCTCACGATGGACGAATTAAACGTGCAAAGAGAAACTTCTGTTTTCTGAAGAGAACGAAGATATATGTTCAGGAATATTTCGAGAAACCAGAGAGAATTTAAGGTAAAAGCTAAGGAACAGTCATTGCATTATAAAAACAGACAAGTCTTATTGACGTCCTTGCTAATGTGTATTTATGTAACGATGTTATGACCATCTGAATTTATCGTAAGAAATTGAACTTTACTTTTCTGTAGTCCACTGAGGAATTAATCAATGTCGATTTTCAACTTCACCAAAAGTCTTAAGAGCACTGCCGAGACTTTAATCTTTATGACTTTGAGACGATTTTGAGATTTGGTTGCAAGCGTATCCTTTTTGTTCTACTTTGATTTGCTTCGATGCCACAAAGTCAGATTATATTCTTGAAATTACACCACCGTTCGCTCAGTGTGTCACGAACATTTATTGTGTGTACTGCATTCTGGAGCACACTAACCAAAAATTACTCCCTTGATAATTACAAAAGCCCTTTAAATTCATCGAGTGACAGAACTTTCTGCTTGCTTGGTTTTCTTTATTTTTGTTCTTTGATTGTCGGCCGCAGGTAAACACAAGCTTTTTAAGTGTTAACGGCCAAACTCAGGGTTGGTTAACAATCATACATACTTAGTTACTCTAGAATTCTCTAAGTCTGTCGCGTATAGACCTCGCGCGGCCATTATTACCCTCGCGCGTTCTTTCGTGTCCCATTCGAAGGTAAGAAATAGGAGTGGCAATCGAAGTCAATATGTTCTATAATTTGGCAAACACGCAATTGCGTGACAAAAGATTCTATTTAGCCTAAGCCTTGGTTCCGCCACAAACGTACAATCCCCCTCAGTTGAGAAAAATCCCAGATATTCTGCGGCAAAAAAGCTTGAATTTTAACTCATAATTCTCGCTTTACAATGACAATTGTACAAAGACATATACGAAGTCACAATTTCAGGGACCACGTAGCTGTGAAAAGCTTCTCTACAATCCACCCATCCTATACACAGTGCGTTCCCAAGTGAAAATACCTCTGTGTTGAAAAAAGTCATTACATTAAAATGTATGGAACACAACCCTTAGAAAATAGTTATTCGCCACTTTGGACCCAGTTGCCACACCATGTCAACGATACTTCTTCACCTCTCTGCTGGAACTCAGGTTTTCAAGTTGAATATCAGTTCCTTCGTCTTGCTTCTTCTTGAAGTACCTGCCCCCGAAAAACCCCACAATTCCCCCACCCAAGGCTACTGCAGCTCCGGCTTTCAACCCCACGGCTAAGCCTATGGGGCCACCACATATGCCGCCTACTGCTGCACCGATCAGGGGAAAGGTGACTGCTTTGAGCTTGGTGGCCTGAAAAGCCAAAAATAACAAAATAGTAATGATAATGATAATAATAAAAACGATTTCGAAAAACATTTAAGCAAGAAAATTAACGTAATGTCATCATAGTCGAATAAATAAATTAAAAATAACGGCAAGGAAAAATTGTTATCATAGTACTTATTTTGTTTTAGCTGAATGTTTTCATGCAACGTTTGCTAATTTATTTTCTCACATCGTAAGTACTATAATTGGGAGGCGCGGTGGCCTCATGGTTAGAGGCCACCCAAGTCCGGTTCGAGACCTGGCCGGGGACATAGTGTTGTGTTCTTGGGCAAGACACATAACTAATGCCTCTCTCCACCCAGGTGTAGTGCCTCTCTCCACCCAGGTGTATAAATGGGTACCGGCGAATTTAATGCTGGGGGTAACCCTGCGATGGACTGGCATCCCATCCAGGGGGGAGTAGAAAATTCCTAGTCGCTTCATGCCACGGAAACCGGGATAAACTCCGGCCTGATGGGCCACTTAGCTCGTATGCAGACTTGAGTACTATAATTATGCCTTGCCATTATTTTTAATTTATACATTCGACAATGATGACATGAAGTCGTCGAAACGTCGTGTTACTTTACTTACGTTAATTTTCTTGCTTAAATGACAATGATAATGACGATGATAATAAAGAAAAACATTACCGGAGTAAAACCTGATCCGTCTATCTTTACAGGCTCAAGAAATGTTCAAATGAGCTTTGACCAGAAAAATCCCCTAGTGATAATTGAGCTCGACAGAGTTCCTCGTTTGTCTCGTCCCAGATTTCCCTCCTTAATTGGAGTCCAGTGCGCGCGCATTTGTCGACCTGGTTCACTCTCAAAACCGTATTCTGCCGCTTAACCATCAAGCCCTGCGCTCTGTTTCCCGCCGTTTACTGATAAAATGCAACGGCGCTCGGGGACGCGGCACGTTCCGTGTAATTTTCCCCCTCAATTGTAGGTTTGAATATTTGCACGCAAATAACCGCCAACTGACAACAATTAACAAATCTCTGACCTGACTCCAGAATGGAGTTATTCAGTAACTGGCACCCATGCGACCACGATAGATAATCAAAATTTTATCCAACATATGGTGGACATGATTGTGGGCAATCTACGGATTCGACTGAGCTTACATTCTTGTTGTCAGACCACGTCATGTTACAATTGTGCAATTCGTCCCAAGCAAATGATTGCATGAGAGTATTTGTACAAACAGGCCAGTCACCTCCCAAATGAATCATCACATGATCTGAATAGGGTGGCAACAAGGATGTAAACAGGTTAGCCGAATCCGTCTATGCGAGTAGAGATAGTTGGAGTGCCATGTATAATACGGTTAGGTCCCGCTTTTCCGAAACGAAAATATATAGTCCCAGGGATGTCGTGGGTTCGTGAAAGCCGATAGTAAGGGCCTGATTACATGAGCCGGGCTGGTTTGAGCTGCCGAGATCGCGGCCTGTTTGTTAAACGCAACAAAAATCCACTTCGCGATTACATGACAACCGGGCCAGCCCACACCGAAGCTGCCCGGCTAACCGGGCCAGCCCGGCTCATGTAATCAGGCCCTAAGTGACTGAAAACGTATTTCCAAGAGAAAATAATTTGAGTTCGAGATAACGAGAAGGGAAAGATAACCGAGTTCGAGCTAGCCATGGTTTTCTGGTAATACTATTTATTAGTATAAATCTACTAGCGTTCTATCGCGAATGTCGTTCTCTGCTTGGCTACACTACTCGCTATCTAGCGTAGCAGAGAGCGCTTGCTAACAAAATGATAGCCACTACTTGGCGTCTTCGAAGTGTCTGTGAAGAAGATTTAGATAAAGTTTGTGAACGACTAGTAGATTTATACTAAAACGATTAGATTATTCGCTCTGGATTGATATCGCGTGATAGTTGACGAGGGCGAAGCCCGTGTCAACTATCACGCGCTAGAAATCGAGAGCGAATAATCTAATCGTTTATTATAATCCATCAAATACTTTCTCTCGCACGTGATTACTCTAAACGCGTCACGTGACTGAATACGCCCCAGCTAAAAGTGTCAAAAGTGGCGAATATCTGAATGATATTCCCCGAATTTCAAAACTCCGCGTGTTACGAAGAATATTTGAAGGATAATGAACGGGTAATAAACACAGTAACCTCCATTTGACTTTGACAATATTTAACAATTATCCTTCGAAATCGCGCGGAATATCGTCTGATACTTAGCCGACGAGGCCGTAGGCCGAGTCGGCTAAAATCAGACGATATTCCGCGAGATTGAGCAGGATAATTGTTTTAATAGCCTAAATCCTTGTAAATCTCTCTGTCGACATTTTCTCACTTAACTTTTTCTTCCCACGTACGAAGCTACGTATACCGCCGGATATCTGTTACCTACGGATGACAGATATCAAAAGCATCATGTCCATATTTGGATAGTGTTACAATTTGTTGATATTTGTCCCTTGACATTTACCTGTTCCTCAAAGCTCACAGTTTATCCTCTAACCTTGCTTTCCGATAACTGTTCGCTTCTCGGAACAGATTATATCTACGGTCAAATATTCGAGCACCTTTTTGCGCCAAATGGAGGCCATTGTATCTATCTTGCACCATAGGCCTCAAAGGCGTGAAGAGAGATTAAAAGCATTACGCAGCAATAGAGATCCGTCCCGCTTGCCAGGACTAATGTTTCAGAGTTTTTCAACAGCTTACCTTTCCTAATTGCCGGGTTCCCTCCTGCACATTGACCTGTGCACTCTCAATGTTGTTTTCGATAGAGTCGATTGTTTCTTGTTGCTCCTGAAGTTTGCATATTAATGACAAAAAACCGGCAGAATATTAGAAAATAAATAATGCCATCTGGGAACAGTCCTCAAAAACTTGTCTGCAATTCCTTGTGCATCTGCTCGAGCTTTTTACTGCCAGTAAACAATCTTTGAATTTGGACATCCATGTTATACGTAATTGACAGCTGTCAAAACAAGGTATCCGCTGTCCAGTATCACGTGACCATATCGCGGGCTCAGGTTTAGAGCTCATGGAAGTAGCGTGTTTTTTGGAAGTTGACCGCTATATATTATTCAATCACATCATGTGGAAGGACTGGGTTTCAACCTCCCTGAGGCCAATGAGTTGTCTCAATGGGGAAGACATTATGCATTCAAAGATCCTATTAACTAACGTGGCCTCCGCTGTAAACTTGGTGGGTTTTTTGAAGGTTTTCTCGCCGTCTTTTGGTTTGTTAATTTTTATTAATTTTGTTAATTATACGGTGTGGCGAATAAAAAAGATGACAACAGTGATAATGATAATTCTTTCCCAGGGCTCAATAAAGTCGACAGTGACAAATTCTAAAGACAACCTAACAAAATTTGGGGAGCAGGGTGGGGGTGGAGGGGGGGGGGTTAACATGAAGCTGGACAACCATGTCACCAGGGGGGGAGGCAAGACTCTTGGCTGCTTCAAGCTACAGAAACTGGAATTACTGTAGCCTGCAAACAGGCTAACAGGGAGGACAGCGAGCAAAGCAAGCAGACAAGTTCGAAACTGAAGAATTCGGAGAGTGAAGGGATCAGGGTAGGACGTAGTAGGGTAGGATGTTCACAGGCTTGAATTAATGTTAAGTACTCAGGTGTCATATGACTCCTCTGATTTCAAGCTTGGAACAGAATTCAAGCTCAAAATGAAACCAATATCACAATGACCAGAAACAAGGTAAAATAAAGACTGAGTTAAAATTTTGACATAATGATTTTGTTTTCTGTGGGTTTTGGTTTACATGAACAAAACATTGCTGCACTTAGGAAGAATATTCAACAGACTTACATGAACCAAAGATGAAAAGTCATGAATCAGTTCATTAAGCTCCTCTAAACCCTGTTAAAGAAAAGAGAAAATTCTCGAAATCAGTTCTACTATACAATTAGAAGAAGAGTATCCAATATTATAAAAAACTGGATCATTGGATAATGCAATTCAAGAGTTTTCATTGGCTTGCACCGTTTGCAAAGGCACGACTGGTGTCAAGTTTCGGCTGAACTGATTTTCATTGTGGGTATTTGTAACATATTGCGATTGCCCGCCCATACTTACCAAAAAAAAGCTCACCTCTCTTAATGCATCCCAGGAGACTGCTGCATCTTGTTCCACTACCAGCTGGGATTGAAGTTGATGTGGGTTACTGGTCATCTCTGTAACATCAGGCACTCTTACTAGAATCAAAGAGTTACAGAATAAGTTATCACTGGATGTGGGTGTTCTGACTGTAGCTCTCAGAATTAATACCAAGACTGAAGTTTGTTTCATCAGTAAAACATACAAAAGATACTTGTTTTATATCATCCTGAACACTGCCAGATAGGAAAATAATATTGAAAATCAAGGCAGCAAAAAATTAATTACAAAAGAACAAGCTAAATCTCTCAAATTCAATATCTGCCAAGGCCATTTCCTTGCTAGTGATTCAATATTTGATGACCAAATCTGAAAATTCAATATTTGGTAGGCCAGATCTAGAAATTCAAGATTTGTCAAGTCAAATCTGAAAATTCAACAATTGTCAGGCCAAATCTGGTACTTCAACATTAGACATTTCAAATATTGAAATTCAACATTTGTTAGAGGCTAAATCTGGAAATTCAAGACTTGGCAGACCAAGTATTGAAATTCAAGATTTGGTACACATACCCGCATACCTCCCCAACAGAAGGGATTTTTTTCCAAGAACCCCCACCCCTCTGGAAATTCCAATCAACATTGGTTCCTTTCTTTAAATGTTTTGGTCTTAGAGAATTCCCCCACAAATCCCCCCCCAAGGAAATTCCAATCCCTTCTGTAGGGGTGAGGGCTATGGATATTACATTACTATAGTGGTCGAGTAGATTACTATTTAAGATGATTCACAATTCTCCAGGCTTTCAGTCAATTCAACAAAATAACATCACACTTTTCACAGCAAGATATCTTATTCATGGTGTCGCCATCCAAAGGTCGTGGAGGCGCAGTGGCCTCATGGTTAGTGTCCTAGAAAACTTAAAATCCTGTGACCATATTTAGCCCCAAAAAATAAAAATATTTATTTTTATAAAACAGACTCATTATTTATTTTATCATTACCAGTGCTTCTGTTTTTGGCAAATGGCATTCTCTTGGGCTCTTTGTCTTGCTTTTCACGAGTGTACATCTGTTGGACTTCTCTGAATGAACTCACTCCAGCTAAAACTTCATCCTGTATTGGCTTGACTCGTTCATCAAACTCTGCTACATCTGCCAGCTGTATTTGATTTCTTGTGTTTTCTATTTCCTTCATGTGAGATTTCAGTTGCTGTAAATGGAACAGATGATAAAAAATTATCTAGGAATATGCTATTGCAAATTGTGGGAGACTCATGGTTAGTGTGCTTGACTCCGGGTTCGAGCCCTGGCCGGGGACACTGTGTTGTGTTCTTGGGCAAGACACTTTACTCTCATGGTGTATAAATGAGTACCTGGGGGGTAACCCTGCGATTCACTAGCATCCCATCCAGGGGGGAGTAGAGTAGAAATACTCCTAGTTGTTTCATGCTACTGAAACCGAGATAAGCTCTGGCCTGAAGAGCCATTTGGCTTGTATGCAGACTTGCTATTACAAATTAAGGCATAATTATTGTGTTTTCTAACTAACATAAGTCTTAAAGCAGCCCTCCAGGGTTGCGAACTTAACCTTGTCTTGGCCCAACCTCTTCTTGCCTTAACCCTTCACCCACCGGTAATTTTGAAAGAAAGAAAACAAACAATGAAAATAGTCAAAACGGAAAAGACTTGGAAGAAGAAGCAGAAGTACAAAGTTTTTATTCCATTCATTAAATGAGATTTTATTCCCTCAATCCAGCAAGTATCCTTCATAATTTGTGACTGAATTGAGTAATAATAAGAATAAGGATTAACAAACACGGGAGTACAGGTTACAGGCTCGACACTGAGAACACAACGCAATACTGAAAACATATCTAAATTGCTAAAAAAACATTTCGTAATACCTGCACTGTCCTGGCAGCATTAATTTGCTCTTTATTAAGTTCAAACCAAGCTTCTGAGCTATAAAACTGCAATACAATGGACAATTGATTACATCTCTGTACATGTATGCTGATTTGCCTTGAAACTCTGCTATCTACCAAGAATGTTTGTCAAGATAGGGCGGGAAAACCAATTCTAATAGCAAAATGTCAACCTTTCACCAGAAAACAGCACATGGAACAGAACAAGCTTACATCCAGGCTAGGACTTTAGGAAACTTAACCCTACTCCAAGTATAGCTTACTAAAAACGTGAATGTGAAGGCTTACCTTTTCCATGTTTATTTTGTGTTGCTGAAGTCGTGTAAGATCAGCTGGAAGTGCTACTTGAAATTTTCGCAAAGTTGGTTCAAACCTCTTCAGTGGATGTTTTGGCAGGTTAGCCATCGACTCGCCCACTACAAAAGAATCATCAAAAAATGGAAAAATTAGATATGTATGAACTAATAATCTTCACACTTTCCGGAAGGTTATGCATGCCCACTAGACACAGGCATACATCGTAGATATAGACGTAAGAATTTTTGTAGGACAGTTCTGTCCAAGGGAGAAACAAGCAATGAGGTTAACCCTATGTGAAGCACCAACCCGTGAGGCAAGACCAGACCACAACACCAGGAACTCAAAGCCCTACTCTTTGCGGTAAGTGTGTGGGTTTCTGCACGTCCCGTGTTAGCCATGTAACACTGGAGATGCAGGAGACGGGGCCTACAGTTCATAGACGTTATCTGAGAAGACTTGAACGACTAACCATTTGCAGATGTAATTGCAAAGGTAGTGCATTTTCCTCAGTTATTTTAAGACCCTGAGTGTTGGTCTGGTCTGGGGCTCGAACCCTTGACCTCTGGCACAGCAGTCTGGCGCTCTACCAACAGAGCTAACAAGGTTATTGCTATGCACTGGGCATGCATTTAGTTGGGATGCTTCCCCAATACTTGCCAGGATCATTTACACTCCTTTAATTTAGGGAGTAACAATTCCGTAAAAACTAGTTTTTCTTTGTTTTGATTTATGACCATTACATAACTTCAAAATAATTTCTAACAAGTACATGTATGTTGTTGCTCAATGTTGAGGCTACTTTGACTTGAGGTAGCTTGTTTGTGTTATTACTTTACACTTAACTCCAGCTATATAACAAACACTTAAAATTACCTGTCCCTTGGGAAACAGTGCGTTTTGAATTAGTTGTTAACCCTGACCCTTAAATCTTGATGTTTGTCAAGGGAAATATCAAGATTTTTGGGAAAATAAAACTTACTGTTTCCCAAGGGACCAATAATAATTTTTTTTAGTGTATAATATCACCCTAAAGCCTAATGATGATAAATGTTTCTCCTCTATACTACATCAATCTTATGTTATGGTCAATTCTACTTGAAAGGTTGCAATACAATAAAGAAAAGTTCCGACCTTAGTATCGGATCTGATACATCGCCAGCTAAACAAGATGTAAATATAAGCTTACCTGAAGCCTATTTAAGACTTACGACAGTGTTTAATTTAGCCCTATCTCTAGCTACTACTTAACATAATTTTCACCAAGGAACATGATATGAGCTACATATACTTACTATTTAAGTCAGCTGAATCAAAACTCGCCATTTTTGATTCCAAGTCTCAGCTTATTACCTTCTCAGTTGCAATGGCCGACAAAAAATTCAGCTCATCGCGGAAATTATGCCCGATTGCAATTGCTGTTTACACAAGATCTATTCTTCCAAATAAGTAGGCTTTTTATGGAAATAGTGGCACTTGTGTAGCATTCTGCGGTAAAACTAATAACTGAGTTTGAAAGGGAACCAGTCTGGATAAATATTATACAGAAACTTGACCGTAAAAAAAACCTTAAACGCAATAAAACTGTACCTCAAAAAACGCGACCGATTTCCCAGAATTTTTTTTTGTTTTGCGATATACTGCTGACTAACTGCAGGCGTATGAGACATCGGAAAAATTGCCAAACTCCGAACGTTTCCGGAGATTACCGAGCGCTTAGACCGCATGTCTCGGCCCACACAAAAAGATACACATAGCAGTTTGTTTGGTTTGCTGCGTCTTTCCATGAATAATGCTCTTTTGGTTCACGCTCTTTTACAAACACCCTACCAAAGACTGACTGCCTTGAAGATGCAAGAATTTTAGGTAACGCCGATTACACTTCTCACAAAGCAGATTTGAAGGAAGGACCGGAAAACCACATTGAAGCCGGAAGTGCATTATTAAAAAACTGGTGCTGTGCATGTGATTGCATTTTGTATTTTGTGAGTTTTGTCCCTGGGGATAAGCAGGCTGTAATACTGCCAACGATGAAATAAAATTCGTCATTGCACTACATAACATCATAACTTTGTGTATTTGAAAAAAATGTCGTAACACTTTCATTCTCTTGTACAGGAGCTGAGACGACAGATCGCGAAAAGGCCCCCTCTTTTGGTTAAGAAAACAGAAAAGATAAAAAGAAACTGTTTCATAAGACAACATTACATCAATAGCATTAGTGGTCAAGACAGTTGTCAGTGCAGACAAGCAAACAGAATGTAATTACGTTCATGAAAGACAAAATAGTTTTAATTATTAGAAAAACATTTCTGACAAACGGAAAAAAGCTCTTTTTCAAGCAGACGAAGCAACTCTAATGTTAAATTGGTACGTCGTGGCCCTTTTAAAAATAAAATAATACAAAATTAATAAAATTAACACTTGCCCTCGGCTCTCGATTTCGAACCCAAACCGGAAGTTCGAATCAATAGCTAATTATTTTAACTTGTAGAAAGGCCTAGAAAACACAGTCTCCCAAAGCACTCTGATCTTTGTGTAAGTTTACATTTTAGAGTAAACTGTAAAATAAAAGAGCAATTGTCCTGTAAATATAAGCCTAGACAGGGAACTTTGCGGATCCTCAAATGTTAAAAACTTTTAGGTTCGTGTGGCGACATGTTATGAGATTATTTGAATTCGATTACGCAACCACTGAGCATGCGTGTGTCGACCGCTCAGTCGTAAGCAGATTTCGTACCTCTAACAAATGCAGTTAAAAACTGTGTCCGAGTTCTTGCCGTAATTTTGTTTGTTTCGTTAGCATTTTAATATAGTTTAACTAGAATGAATAGGTTAAAGCGAAGCTTAAGTTTAAGGAGTTCAAAAAGGCATATACCGGAGAGTGTGAGGCCGCAAATTTGGGAAAACGATAGCTATAAAGTTCGTAATGGAGGCGTTAGTTTTCCAGTCAAGGTAATGTAAAATATTTGTATTGAGGCTCTTTCTTGTCGTATTTGTTCGCAATTTCCTGGAATCCAAGTACAAGAAAACACAGGCCTCTATGGTCAAACGATGGAAATCATATCCACAATTAATTTGAAAGCATATTGTTTTTTTAGTACGTTGGATCCGTCGAGGTCTCCGAGTCCAGAGGAACTCAAGTTTGCGCAGAGGCTTTCAGAAAGATGAAGGAGGTATACAAAGCTATCGTTGTTTCTAACAACTTTTGCCGAATTTCACGTAGCTGAAGCGAGGTCTTCCGCTGAAGCCCTTTGTGATTGTATTTTCTCAAAATTTAATAAAGAATCGGCGATTTGGGTTTCCATCGTACAATAAGCAAGTCGTAATTCATTAACTTTTTCTCAAAGCATCTTTATTCGTTTGTTCAGGTTGGAACAGCGAAGAAGAAACGTATGCAGCTTCTTGTTACGGCAGATTGTGTACGAGTTGTGGACGAACAAACGAAGGTAAGAAGAGACGGCTTTTGTTTTTTGTCATAATTATTTTTGAAGCAATAAGCATTTTCTGATCGATCTGTTTTAATGACATAAATATTCGTGAGTTTGGTGGCACAATTAAATGTTAGATTTCAGAACGCACTAGTCGGTGATATTGTTTATGCAAGTGATACTGTATTTGCTTTACCTTTCTGTTGCTAAATTTCCTTAAATCGACACTCTTCTTCGAGGAGATTTTTCATCGACAAGAAAGTGTATATATTAGCAGTTTATGAAACAAAGAATGAGTAAATTTCGAATCATCGAGAAGCTTATCGGATCGGGTTTTATCGAAGAATCGAGGGCTCGCTTAATTAAACCAGCAGTTGACGGAATTCTAAAATTTGATATTAGCTAGTCGCTTTTCTGAAATAGTGTCCTTCGAAGTGGACCTTATACAATGAATTCCTGAATTCTTTGGATTTCTTACAAAGCTATGTTTTGGTTTAGCTGTTTATTGTTAATCTCATTGGAAAACCGAACATACTCGAGGACTTTCATGTTTGAAGATAGTCCGAACATATGCTGTTTACTCTACGTAAGATTAAACTTTTTTTAACCCTGCACACGAAACCTAAAAATAGTTATTACGTTTTTCGAGTTTTGACCAGATTATACGATGTAGGCTGGCTCAGAAGGAGGCTATATTGAAATAGCTGAATTCAAAATAAAAGAGCATTTAATTATAAGCTTGTGTGCGGATAAACGCGTTCGAAACCTTCTTGGTTACTTTGATTTAAGGTCTTAAAATTTAGCATTTCCCGACCATTTCTACACAACATCCAAAAAGTTTTAAGTAACAGTAACATTAAATTATCAGTGAGTCGCTTCTTTCATCACAACGTAAAAATAGAACTTTTGAAATTAGAAATAAGCTTACGGGAACTAAAAACAACACTGTGCAGAAAAGTTGTCAATTTTGATTTATCTTCGGGCCATGGAAATACAAATGCGCTTGGAAACCATCCTCTTTAGTCATGAAATAGATTTTATCATCCAGTTGTGCTAAAGAAGTTAATATTGGCCTTGACACGGTTCCAGTTTTATATTCTCACGCTCTCGAGTAGTGACTAAATTAAAAACAAGGCATTTCCTACTGAGAAGGTATCACCCTTAGCAAAGCATTTTAAGATGCAAATTTCTCGCTCAGCCTATGATCCTGATCCCAGGGAACAGCTTTTAGTATTTGTCACTCCAGGGGCATCTTATTTGTAACTTAGTGACATCACGTCCATATTGCAAAACACATAAGGTGTAAAGGGAAGTAGAAATTCTTGCCACTTTTGTCATCAGATTTGCCAAGGTGCCAAGTATTGAAATACTTCCTGTATTATAATTATTGTAGTTTCAATGCCAATTGTTTTTCAATGTATGGTGACACAGAGAAAGAGTGGTAGGTGTCCAATCCAAGGTTTAATAAGTAAAATGGTTGGACTATTTGCTCACTATCAGACCACAAAAATTGGGTTGACACAATTTTAAAGTTTATTCCATGACATTTGATGATAGTTACAAAAAACAAATATGCTGGCATTGTCTTTGGAGTGCACAATATTGATCTAAGTCATATCAGAATAACCTCTATGCTAAGGAATTACCTTCAGCATCATGCAAAATCTTCCAATGATGGACCCATTGATAAAAGAATGGCTTTGTTGATTTGTAATACCCAATCAGGAGTTAGGAGGCAATGGCAACAATTTCCGAGTTACCATTTGGGTACATACCCGGTATGTGTCAGTGTGCATATTCCATATGTATTAAATTGCGAACTGTCTCATTTTATTCTTTCAACGGAGCAACTTATGGAAAACAGTGGAACAAAAATGTTTGTATTGCAATAATTATTACTTTCCTAGTGTCTTGGTGCAAGGTGCAAAAATCAATTTTGAGTTATAATTTTTGTGTGTGTATATTTTGTGCTGTGAAGTTTGTACAAAAAGCCTTGATTATGAATTAAAATGAGAATACAGGAAAGTGTTGGAAGTAGAAAATATTAGTTAGTTTAGGCTGTTGACATAGACTGATGCAATAACAGGAGTGAGTTTGGGAGTTCCAAAGTTCATATGACAAGACTTATCTTTGCAAAGTAACTTGAGTGTGCCACATCAGTTTATGTAAACATAAAGAGCCTAACAAATTTCAATTTCCTCTATAAATCAAGGTTAAAGTTTTAATGTTACATCACCATGTGTCTACATAGGGAGTAACCTTGTGCAATATGCCCTTCCATCTAATCAAAGGGTACATTATGAAAGCAATGTTTTCTTTTGTAGTCGCTTGTTATTGATCAGACGATTGAAAAAGTGTCATTCTGTACTCCTGACCCCAGTAATGAGAGGGTGTTCTCATACATTTGCCGTGAAGGCACCACAAGACGATGGATGTGTCACTGCTTCATAGCCCTGAGAGACACAGTGAGTTGGCAATAGTTTGAAAATCTATCTCATACAGAAGTAGCCCACAAATTGAAATAATTTAATATGCAATTAAGCCAGCTTTTGTTGCTTCTGATGGACGTTGCACTCTGCTGGAGAATCAATTTGCTTGTTGATCAGGCAGGTGACCGATTTTATTGTAGTAATGGAATGACGCTTCCCAAAAGTAAAGTAATAACACTGTGTAAGTGTACAAAATGTGGTTATAGAAAGAGATTGAAATGAGTGACATTTTTCGGATGAAATATCAAACATCTTGGGTCAGATAGGATTATTGTAAGCATGGAATAAGAGGCATTGTCTACTTAGGTTATAAATTATAACTGATAACCAAGCTACTTTTGTCTATCTCACAAGGGGGAGCGTCTGAGTCATGCCGTTGGCTGTGCTTTCACTGCTTGTCTTCAAAGAAAGCAGAAAGCTCAAGCTCTGCAGCAGCAACACAAGGAGGTAAAACAATTCTGAATGCAATTTTGCCTTTATCACTGATTTCTCTTCTCTATCAGTGTGCAACACTGCCTGGTTCAAAGCTGAGTAAAGACTCTTTTATCTTTTTGTTGTGTTATCTAATTTTATACCGGTATATTTTTCTGTGATTGCATATTGTTTAATATTTTTGGCCGACTTGTGGATTGTGGTGCTTTAGAGCGGTTTTCAATTGAGTGTCGAAAATAATCAGGCGGTTACTTTGGTTTTGGTTTCTGTTTTACTTCGGTTTGAGATTGGCTGAGACGTCTTATTGGTAAGCAATTGGTTTGGTTTTAGGTTTACAACAGTCAATTGAAAACTGCTCTTACTATAGAGTAAGTGTTCTTATTATTGGGATCATTACTATGTATGTACTAGAACTGCCATTTGGCATCTTTCAGCAATGGTACTGGAAATGATAAGATGCTTATAGGAATTGGTGTAGAATAATGTTATCTTAATACAGCAAATGAGATTCCACTTATTCTGATGATTTAATAATAAATTTAACTTTAATCTTAGGCACAACAACAAGATCAGCAAGGGCAGCCACCACCTCAACAAGCCCCTCCGACTGCGACAGCTGCTGCTGCTGCTGCTGCTGGAACGGCAGCCACAGCAAGTGCAGCGAGTAGCACGCCAATGGTGAATGGCTCGTCACCGTCACATCCATCTCCACAGCAGCCTTCTCCGGGACAAATAAAAACCACCACCCCTGTTCCTGCCCCCATGCCGACATCTACTACAGCTCCAATAGCTGCCACAGCTGTACCGTCCAGTGCTGTTACTCCTCCCATCAAGAACGGCACCGTGGTAACTACAACACAGCAATTGCCATCACCGGGGCAACCAACGCAGAACAATGTGGCGACTCCTGCTCTTAAACCTCCACCCTCAGTGGCACGTCCCCGGCCGCAACCTTTCAATCCATCGCCTTTCACTCGTCACATGTCTCTGAGGTATCGCTCCAATCCCCTGTCTTTTATGCCGCTACGTGGATCAGACACGACTGGGTATGAAACACTCTCAGAAGAGCCGGCCGTTCCTCAGTTGCCCCCAGCAGTTGATGCCCTCATGCTACAGAACAATACTCCAGCTCCATCATCCACCGTCATGTCTCAACCAACTGCTACACAGAATGGGACTCCAAATCAGCCAAACACTGTATACAATGGGCTGAGTGCAAATTCATCATCGCACATGCAAGCGCCCAACACTTTGTTGAGCCTCAGTAGAGGGGGAAATGTACCTAATGTAGCACCACAAGTACAACTATTTCCAGGTCAATCAGCAACTACCCAAGTCAATGGAGTCACCTCTTGGGGTGCCTCTACCCAACAACAGCATCAGAAGCCACTTTCAGATGCCGAAATGTGGCTGGCGTCTGCCTCAGTGGATCCCACACAGCCAGGCAAGGTGGCACAACCAAACCAGGGCTTGCTTACTACTGTAAATCCATTTGCGGAAACTGCAACTCAGATTGATGCTCTTTCAAGCGCATGGACACACGATTTGAAGGCAACTCTGCCAAGCTCGCAATCCCAAGGGAACACATCGTGGTCATCATCACCGTGGGCATCGACCTCTTCACGCCAGACGAATGGAGCAGATGAGTTTTCTTCTTTCTTTGCATCAAGGGAAACAAGCCCTCCACCTAGAGTACCGCTCACGAAGAAAGATTCCAATCCATTTAGCCCACAGAGAGAAGATCAAGTGTTTTGGGTATGATAAGCGAAACTGTGAGCTGACAATTTTAATTCTGGACGTGTTTTTAACAGGATTTCTTACATAGATTTTAAGATGAATTGGTTTTTATCACTTTGCAAGAACTAAGGGACCTAGCTACCTGGCTAGAAAAAGGTCGTGGCATTCTGTTGGTTTATATTTTTATTTCAATTATTTAGCAAAAAACATACGTGTAAGCCAGGCAAGGAACCTTCCTCAGACTACAGTATTCTTCAGTCTGGAGGGGTTTCTACTCAAAATGAAAAACAAAGACAATAATATTGCTTCCAAGATTGTCAATGGTAGGTGAATACAGTTTATGTAGGTAGATGTAAAAATAAGTAACAAAAGATTTGTTAGGGGAAGGGGATGGGAGACAGTTTTGGTTGGTTATTAAGGTATTGATTCATTCCATGCTTACCTTAACTTTCACATAAACTGATCTCCTTTGATGTATTTGATTCTTCCCCTGCTAAATATGTCTGAGATTTGCGTCAAAAGGTTCTGTATTGATGGCATACAGCTCTACCTACATGTAAGTAATACAAGGGTCTCTGTGGAGCTACCTGCATGTCATCAGTAGAGAACCTTTGAGGTTGAATCTTTTAAGAGCAGGAAGGATAGAGTCTGCGTAAAGAATCTTATTTACCAAGACTATGCTAACCTAAATGTTTTTTCCCACAAATTTATTAGCCTTGAGAATTTTACTGTTCATTCAATAACATTTTTTGAAGTGATGCCTTGGTTTTTTCTGTTTTAGGGTAACAATATCTGTTTTAATATTGTTTGAAATACCGATAATGTAAAATTTTATGTTTTGCACACAATAAGAAACTTTACATAGATTATTCACTATTTCTTATGCTTGGAGATTTTTACATGAAACGCTCTTGGCAAGAGTATTTCCTTTTTCTGTTGTTAGTACATCTCTCAATAGCTTATTACTGACACATATGAGCTTTAAAATGTCTTCCATTGTCACCACAAGAGGTATTTTACAAAGTACCATTGTTTAAAATGTAATTATTGTACAACTATTATAATATTTTCGTCACCAAAATTAATAATAATCATACCATAATTATAATGTTATTAATATCGCTGTTGTCTAATTTTCATTGTAATATTTTATGGTAAGACAGAGTACAACCCAGTGACTGACTGAAATTGGCTAACCTGAATTCCGTTTGGCTATGGAGCAGCTTTCTATTGATCCAAGGATCACCCTTGGAATATTCACCTACTGTACATTATTGCTGCAATGTATATAGTAAACTGTGGATAAATTAAATAAAGATAGAACTAAATGTATGTTATTTTAAATGGTTAACAGATCAGTGACTGGGTTATGCAGAAACTATGAGATGAATGCTTGATCATGGTTTCTATGAATTTGATTGCTGGCTTGTGCTTTCTTCCTTGCCAATTGGCATCAAAAAGGAACCATAGCCATGCAGTTTCAAGTGTTAATAATATTGTGTGGCCAAGTAATGAACATTTTTTTTCAGTGTAGTGCACGTTTTTTTGGTGTGGTGTACTTGATAAAAGCAAGTGGCACAAAATCCTAGCACTATAGCCATATTTTAATTAAATACAGACCCAAGCTTGATTTTTGCTGTAAAAACAGTTTTTCCAAGCAGGATTGTTGCCATGAAACTTGCCTTGAACCCTGCTATTTCAAACTCTCAGAGGAAACAAAATATAGTTTGAAACAGCAGGAGTTCGAAATAGCTGATTATTAGTGACTGAAGTGCAGATCCAAGGGAAATGGTTTTGAGTTTCAAAATAACAGGAAATTCGAAATAACCAAGTTTGAATACGTGAGGTATAATTGCATTTCTGATAAAGGATGACGATTGGGGTGACAATTAACGACGCTTTCTGGGAAATTCAAAAAATGCTAAGATCAGCAATTTGTCTGAGGAAATGCAGTTGTCAATGATTACCGACAGCTATTGTGAAATGATTTGACAGTGGCAAGTGCACGCCTAACTGCTGCTTCTTGGTGTAAGGCCAGAATACAGAGAAGCAATTCCAATTTGTGAACTTCACTATAATAAAGTTGTAATAGTAATATTAATATATTGTTTTGGAAGGCCACCATCTTGAAAAAGTTTCAGTTTTTGTCATTTTATGTAGACATTTGAACGTCAAAGTGCATTTTTATCCTTGTTACAATTGTGCAGATATTTACAGACTAAGCAATAGAAGACCTGTCTAGTCTAGTTAATTGACAAACCATAGCCAGGTCTATTATGTATACAGGCATTGAATTTTATATTAACAGTGCTATATTTTCCTTCTATCAGGTATTTTACGAAGCTTCTAATCTGTTAGATTCCAAATTAAGTGTGAAAATGCACCTATGCACTTTTTTGTTTTGTTATAATTGTTGAAATTGCGGTCGTTTTGCATCTTTGAACTGTTCAACATTACTTAAAACACAGGTTACCCATACTTTGCGCTGTGGCAAGTATGGCTGTCCTGTTCACTAAAATATCAACAGAGACACGCAATTTTTTTCTGAAATTAAGGACAGCCTGTGGACACAGATTTATGCATGTTGCTTGTTGCTACTAGCTCAATTTTGCAAACAGTAAAGCTTTGGTGGTGCAACATCACATGCTAAAGTCACCCATGTGTTTGCGCAAATCTTGAATTTGTTTTCCACGTAACAAGTGCAAATTTAATGAGTAAGAAGTATTGTATAATTATGTAATTACGTTATATCATTGCTTAAGGGGCATTTTTAGCATGTGAATTTTATTTAATTGTCTTGTGTGTCGTAGTAAGCTGACTACTGTCTATAATACTGAGCCCTTTCTAGTGTAAAGTTAGTTGGAACGCATGTTTAGGTAGTAGGTTATTACATCACACAATAACAGGGGAATGCTTCCAGCAGAAAAGTAAAATAGTTTAAATCCATGCGTACCTAAAATTTGACTTGTACTTGTGTGCACAAATGAGTAAACTGCCGAACAATGCCTACAGTGACCGATTTTCTTGCTTTTGTAAATGTAAATGAGTCGTCTAAGGTGGATAAAAAACCCTCCGTGAATAAACATCCCCTTAAATGGACAAATCAAACTTGGTATGTTTTTTTTTTTGCTTCCAATTTTAAGAGGGAATTCTCCAGAGTAATGCTCGTAATGTTGGCCGAGGTGGGGTAAGAACTTTCTCAAAATGTTATATTACCAGAAGATTTTATGCGGTAGATACCTTGAATACATTTTTACACCAATTTTGGAATTTGTCGACCGTGAGTAATTCATTGGTATGTAATAGTAATTGGACCGAGTGGAGTACAATTCAGGGAGTAATCGCGTGAGTACTTTCAAAATCGGACAAACGCGAAGCCGATTTGAAATTTGGAGCACGATTTCTCCCTGAATTGTACGAAAGTGACACGAGGTCCAATTTATATCGTATCTGACAGATTTCGGAGTTAAAATGTCTTTTGAGCAAAAAAGGTTGTAGCGCTTTTCATCATAAGTTTTGAAAACTGTAGGAAATATTGAGAAGGAAGCCATTAAAGCGCGCGTACGTGCGAATACCTATTGGATGCCTGACAGGTTACCTGCAATTGGACACCAACGTGATCACGCGCCGATTAACGTGACAGATAGGCGAGCGGAGAACCAATCACGATCGAGCATTCTGCGGAATCGGCGGTTTCAATATAAAAGGAAAACATAAAGACCTGTTTTAATCGAATATTTTCAGGTTAGAGATCAATCAGCGCATCTTGTCGAGAGTGAAACTAGCCAGGGGATAGGCGCCCAGCGAGCATGCAGAAACAATTATTTTTCCCGTTCTCATTTTACTCCCCGCCCACACTATGGCGCAGGAATTTGAAAACGCAGCTCCAGGTCTACCGTCCACACTAACCGTCACGAAAACGGAGTTTTTCGTAAACGCTCTTCAAACCGGAGGAATTTGAAACGGAGATTTTCGAAAACGATGACAACGATAATCATGAGATTTCCATGCCCGAGTTTTCCTCGAAAACAAATCCAAATTGACCGGTTATTGTTGCATTTTCAAATTTGCCGTAATGTGGACGGAAAACATTTGATGCGTTTTAAGAGTGAAACCTCCGTTTTCAAATTACTCCGGCGTAGAGCAGACGCTGCCTTATACGGCCTCAGTCGCGTGTCGCGTTACTTGGTAACATCTCACGTCGTAAAAGAACCGTTGATAATTAAGAACTATTCACCGAAGTGGAGGTGGCTAGCGGTGGATATTTACCGAGCTGCGAAGCGGCGAGGTAAATATCCACCGCTAGCCACCGACACTGAGGTGAGTAATTGTTTTAGTATACACTAAACGATGAGATAATAAACACCAAAAACAAATTAATTTGGACGATTTCTTCACTTTTCACGGATGCAAACCAGACGCCATTTTCTCTCGAGTTGCTCGGAGGTAAGTAGCACGGGATACCCGGAGTTTGACGAGTCAATCAGCGCGCACCATTAACGCTATCCCCTGTTTTAGTATATACTAATTGTTAATTATTATATGGCTAGCTCTATGAGCGGGCAAGATGAATCAAATCCTGCGCTGTGATTGGCTGTCCGAGCGGGCAAAATGGAGCTATCTTGCCCGCTCGGGACTACCCGCCTTGTCCCGCAAGAAAAATTTCCCAAAGCCATATAATAAATCCTTTATTGGCCAAGCCTGCTCGGTCAAGATGGCTTGATATTGGCCTCGTTCTTTTTTTTTTGCGTGTTTATGGACCTCGACTCCGTCTCGGTCCATAAACATGCAAAGAAAGAACTCGGCCTATATCCAGCCATCTTGACCTCAACTTGGTCAATAACCTAAATATATTGATTTGTCATCGAATTAGACAGAGTTCAGACACAGTCACTATTTTGGAAAATATGAAAATTTATTTTAATATCTACCGAGTATGACAATATTCTTCATTTTAGTTAAAATTCCTTGTAGTTCAATGACAATTAAACAGATTTCAAGTCTTTGCAGTCTGCTTCAGTGAAGTGTACATTGAGACCTTCTAGTACAGTCCTCAGAGTGGGGAATACTTCACTCACAAGTGGCAGGGACGACACAGGTTTTGACAGCCTAGAATGGTAAAAAAAAACACGAAAATTTGTTTTAGTACATTAGGGCCTGTGGGAGGCGCGGTGGCCTCATAGTCATAGTCATAATTTATTTAACGTCATGACACAGGGAGTGGTTAGTGCTTTCGTCTCCGGATCGAGCGGTCCGGATTCGAGCCCTGACCGGGGACATTGCGTTGTGTTCTTGGGACTCAACTCTCGCAGTGCCTCTCTCCACCCAGCGTAATATCTAGATTTAGCCAAGCCTAAAAGCGAAGCTCCTGATTGCAATAATTAACCATAAAGGAAAAAGGGGATTTATTTTCCTTGGATCAGAAAATTAATAAGTGATCAATAGGCCATTTTACAGTTGTGTGCTTAGTTACCTGGCCATGAATGCAAGCGAGGCTGGAGGTGACCTTGCTTTGATACAGACCTTCAAGCTTTTCTCATGTAAATGTAAACTAGTTAGCATAAGAACAACTTGATTTGCACAATAAAAGCTGTGAGGTCTGTATCAAAACAAGGTCAACTCCAGCCTCGCTGCCAGTCAGAGGCCAGGTCACTTGGCCAACAACTGTAAAATGGTCTATTGAAAGCATGTAATTGTTCAGCGTGTATTTTCGCTATTTTTTCCAGTTAGATTTTAACAAACTATGCCTAATAAGCGTAACTAAGATTGTAGAAATTACGTCCGCAAAATCGTGGACTTTCCAAAATACGATGGTGAAATGAATATGCCGGAGGAAAAGTGAACAACGCGCCAGGGGTTAATTTGCGCCAAAATTTGCCTTTGCATGTACTCCCCCTTCTCCCCCAGCGTAATAACCTAACTTGAGCCCGCGATCCAATGAAAAGAAAAACAGTATTTGGTCAGCGCTCAACTTCAAAAAGAATGCGACCTCGATGAGCTCATAGCCTGAGCCCGCAATATGGTCACGTGATATGGTCAGTGGTTACCTTGTTTTGACAGCTGTCACCTAACCATAACATGGATGTCCAATATCAAACGTATCTTTGAACCATGTACCATGACGTAAGCTTTTCATGCGTCTGTCCTGTTATTGATCACAAGTTTCGTTATAACATAACAGCGCAGACGCATAAAAAACTGACGTCAATTTGTTTCTTACGATAACAAATTGTCCGCTCTCGCTCGTTGACGCATCGCATAAATTATAAATTCATGTGTCTGTCTGCTTATTGACAATCAAAACTAGCCAATGAGCGCGCGAGAATTTCTGCAGTTATCGTAAAAATAGTAATGGTGCTACTCTCTTATTTTTCAAAGAAATGGGTTTGGTTGCCATACGGACAGTCACGTGACAACCAAAATTTTTGAGATCGATGGGTACGGTTACCAAATTTTCTAAGTTATGGGGCTCCGCTATAAACGCGTACCGGTGAATGGGGGTAACCCTGCGATGGACTAGCATCCCATCCAGGAGGAGTAGAAATACTTGTATTCCCTTCATGCTACAGAAACCGGGATAAGCGCCGGCCTGATGGGCGACTTGGCTCGTATGCAGACTTCGTTTTTACATTGGGGCCTGAAAGTTTTTTCCTCTTCTCGTGCAGGCTTCCTAATGGGGTATGCAGTGAAAAAAGTGATCTGTCTTGATGTCTCTTACTTTTTCAGACCGAGCCATCCTTTGACATTCTTGGTGAAATTCTCTACCGAACCACCGATCATCGCCTCTAAATCCACCTCCTGCAGACACCGCAAAAAACAAACAAACAAACAAACAAATATAAATCTTAGATAGTTTTAGCTCAAATTACACAATGCTAGAAAATGCCCGGGCCTTCTCTAAATCGCTAACTTCTATAAAACGACCACTTCCTAAAGATATCAACTTCCTTTAAAGCGACATCTTCTATTGTCTTTATACTTTTTTTTGGGCTGATCAGGTCTCTTGCAGATCCTACGTTGGCAGCGCTTATCGTATGCGGTCCCTTGCAGTTAGTCACTCATCTTCTAGGAGCCCCATCCTCTTATTGAAGCTAAGAAGCGCCCAGCATAACCTTCGCTACCTTACCCACATTTCGAGCAGGCAAGGCCCACTAGACACTCTTCCCCACCCCTTCAAGATCCGCCTCATGACGCGGAGGCCCCCCTCCACAATACCCGGAGAAATTTGAAAAGACAGCTTCAAATTTCTCCGGCGTAGTGTGGACGGAAAACAACTGGAGCGTTTTCAGAGTGAAAATCCGTTTTCAAATTTCTGCGGCGTAATGTGAACGGGACTGGAGTGTGTACATACCTTTCCTGGAGGTATTTTGCCAGTGGTTTCTCTTCCAACAGCGAGAAAAAGGCCCAATGCCACGGTATACGCCACAGCACTGTTGAGAAAACGAAGACAGATCATCCATACAACGCAAAAACAAATCTTTCCATTTCTCTCGTTGTAGCACCAAGCGTTGATGCTGCGTCGTGCCTCGCCTTTCTACTCTTACCTTGTTCCTAGGCCTCGATATTTCGCCTCGGTCGATTGTTTTCGAGTCACGTGCCTCGGATACGTCACCGAATATCAGTTGACCGTGAAGGCCTGGGAGAAAGCCGTACAGGAACTAGACAATTTGTACTCCACTAGTCACTAACTTTTTTTCGTGAAAATACTAACGAACATTCAATGTTATCTACACAAACATCGCTACAGTTATGGCATTAACTCCGTGGCAAGGTCTTTGAGCATTTGAGTAACATTTTTTCTTTTTACATAATCACAGAGATTTTTGACATTACCTGGACCCACGTGACAGAGGCATCAGGTTAAAAAAGTAGTAGACCAGAGATAGAATATCATTACCAACCACATCAACATCCTGTAGGAGAAAAAAAAAAACAAAACAAAAATCAACTTGTGTTTAGAAGAAGAATCAATTTTAGACTCGAATTCCTACAATCCTTATTTCGGTGGAAATGTTGGTTAAATCCCGTGATAGTCTTTACAGGGGTTGCTTAGCAACACAAAATGGCCACGGCCAGCTTACGTCACAACTCGCGTGAAGATCAGGCTGTTTATTGATTGGTTGTAATGAGACATTTTCTGAAAATCGTTATACCTTGTTTCCAGGCTTCCTCATTTCATCGTTCAAATGTCGCCAGATGTGATCCAGTTCAGAGTGGTAACCAGCTGTTCTTGACGGCGTAGTAGGTGTGTCCATTGTAAACAATATATTTGAACCACTGAGAAGAGGAAGTTAAACAATTATTAGGAGGCAAACGAAAAAAAAGCTCAAATGTTGTTATTTATAGTAGTCAATGCGCTTAGCTGCACCTAGCTAGTTCACAGTTTAACTGAAAGAATACAAATATACCATAATAGGGATTAAATTCTCAAATGACAGAAGGCAGAGAGGTTGGCTAGTTACAAGCATGACCGAGGAGTTGAACTGGGGTCTGAAAAATAACTCCAGCTTAAGTCCGGCGCCCAAACCACTCGGCCACGCTGCCTCCTGAAAAAGCACTATACAGTATACACACAGTATACACTGTCTTAGGATTTTATCGGATCTAAAGAACTGTGGTTACAGTCGAACCTCCAGTAACGGCCTCCTCTCCACAACCTCTCTACAACGGTTTATTTTTTTGGCCATGGCATGCAGCCAGTCCATACATTCAGTCTTATTTTAACCTCTCTACAACGGCTACATCTAACACAACGGCAGCGGCCACTAAAACGCGTCGAAACTGCCAAAATGACCTCTCGACAATGCTCAGTAAACAAACGACTGACGACCGGAGTATACAAAACCCCAATCTTTATCGGAAAAGGTCACGAAACTAGATCCATAGCGCGCTTCGTTGATCTCTGTTTCTGTTTGTTTTCCGATTTTTCGAACCTCGAAGGGAAACCAGAATTGGTTCGAAAAATCGGACAGTTCGAGAAATGGGGGGTAAAATTGCAGTGTTCGACTGAGGAGGGGAAACAACTTTTGGTTCGAGTTATCGGGAGGTTCGGAAAAAATTGAGGGTTCGAGAAATCGGGATTCCACTGTATCTTAATTGTGGTACGTGGTACAATAAGCACTTTTTCAAAATAAAAATGATGCACCCCCGCCCCCGAAAAACTAAACCAGGCGTCATATTACACTCCGAAAACCCCAAACCAGCCACCTCCCTACAATCGCCAACTTTGCTCTGTCCCCAAGGGCGCCGTTGTGGAGAGTTCAGACTGTATTTAGGTTCTGTAGTCGAGTGCACGATTTTATAAGACAATCATAACGCCAACGCGCTCTTACCAATCAGAGCAAAGATGCTGTCCTCTTAAACTAAGCAAACCGCGAATTGGCTTCCTCAAGTTTTCCCGCGCTCGCGCAGGTAGACTGTGTACAACTGCCTCCTCCCCTCGTCTTCCCCTTGAGGGGAGGGGGAGGCGGCTGTACATATGTTATCGCGCAGGCTCCGTCTAATCGCTTTAAGTTCTCATTAACTGACTTTTTGGCGCCAAAATGATTGACCCTACGATTATGATTCTTGATAATCTTCGGTTATAAATAACTTAATGCGTTGTATGCAATTTCCTCAGAAAAATGAAAAATTGAAATCCACGTACCTTTCCGACAAACTTAAATTCAGCCCTTCTAAACTCTTTGTACCGCCTCCAGTTTTCGAACTCGATACGTGAGTGGATAAGATCATCCCTGGCTGTTGATTACTTGTATCATGTTGCTGAGAGAACGAATACAAATAAACAACTGTGCATTGCAAAAATGTAATCATAACAATCAATGTGGAGGGCAATCCCGGGACGATTCTCCAGCCTTCTTTGGGATATATAACAATTATTCGATGAGCCCGAATTGAATAATGAAGTGATAAAATAACCAACTAGCGCGTAGCGCGAGTTGGTTATAATCACTTCATATCCAACAAGGGCGAATGGAATAATTGTTTTAGTAAATTCTCAAACCGGGTTTTGCCGCCGATTTTTATTTCGGCCATTATAGAGGGCTGAAGTTGAAAACTTCGTGCAGAAAATTCTTAAACTTGGCGCACTATTTTCCATATGATGTAAAACTCCGACTATTGGCTCATAGTCGGATTTTTTTAGCCAATCAAAAAGCTAGAAATGCAATAGTCGGAGCTGAGAATTTACTAAATAGGTATATAGGTGTGTGCAGCCCCAAAGGGTATGGGTTTTGAATAAGGGTACGTTTTTCACTCTGGCTTGGCACTGGGTATTTTGTTTACAAGGAACTATTTTCCCTCTTCTCAAATGTTTACGTAAATGGAAGCCAATTCTGGTTAGCTGCAGTCATATATTACAACCGTGTATTCATTTTAGAGGTGTGAAACTGGGTAGTCGATTTTCCGCTGAGATCCGCTGAAGTAGGATACGAAAAATCACAGATTTTGGTCTGAAGTAGGGTACAGGTTTCAAGGTTCGGGCCCCACCAAAGACTTTGAGGACTAAATCCCCCTCCCCCTCCCCGGGAGGAAAATAATATTTAAGAAATAGAGCACTTTTTTCGTGTTTATATAGCCTCATCTAACCACGAGGAGGGCTGGGACAATTCGACACAGTTATGTAAACCCAAGACGTAGTCGAGGGTTTGCATAACTTTCCAGAATTTTCCCAACCCTCCGATTGTTTAGATGAGGCTATATAAATACGGAAAAAGTGCTCTACTGCTTTTATAAAATAATTCTCAAAAATACACGCGAATCTAAAACGTCGCAACCGTGTTCACATATTCTCATCTAAACACACCTATCGACCAACGAGAGCGTGCGTAGTGGCTCGATTATTTTATAACAACTAATGATACACTCAGCTGGAGGCGAGACACTGAAGCAGAGCTGAAACAACAAGGCACCAACTGGACAGGAGCAGCAAGAACAGCCCAGAACAGAGTGCGCTGGCGAAGGGCCGTCGATGGCCTATGCTCCATTGGGAGCGACGGGCCTAAGTAAGTAATGATACACTCACCTTAAGAACTTGTATCAGCTCACGACACGTCTTTGCCTTCTCTACTTGCCTCTTGAATTCCTTTGTATTGAATTCATTCACTCTGAAAACGCAGCAAAAAATTACAGGAGCGACACACGGGGAGAAAACGCCACTGCAGATAGTCCTTAGGATATTTAAACAATTATTCCATGAGCGCGAGTTGGATACGAACAAGCGCGAGTGGAATAATTGTTTTATTAAAACTAAAATAAAACTGAGAAAATTATAAATGCTTACCATATTTGCAGAGCATGGTATAATGCCTCGTATACCATCATGGCTAAGCCAATTAAAACTTTTAAATTGCATTATCCAAACATTCAGTCATGACCTTTAACAATACCGAATATCCAGAGACTTCCCTTTCTTAAGATCTACTTTCCCCAGCAAAGTATTTAATAAACAGGAGGTGGCGTGGCCGAATGGCTTAGGGCGCTGGATTTGAAATCTGGAGGTCCCTGGTTCAAATCCTTCACCCTACCACTATCAGGATTTGTTCTCGGTAGTCCCGAGTTCAACTCCTCGACCGCGTTGGAGTTGAACCCGGGACTACCGAGAACAAATAGCCAACTGGCCAGCCTCCCACCAGTAGGGATTTTTTATTTATTAATAGCGTCCCCAATTAGCACAACGGTGCTAAACACATACGACACTTGAATAAAATTATTATTACAAGCAAAAATCCCTCTGTACTCACCTGTACAAGTGCTGTAACATTGTTTTGGTAAACTGGAAAATCTTCTCGAAGTAGTCAGAGTATCTCACACTTTTTAACTGTCCCCTGAAACAGTGGCAAGATAAGGACTTTTAGATAGCAGTGAGAGTGAGATTGCTACTTCCAAATACTCTTTCCAGTCTCGTTCCCAGAGCCTTCAATCCAACCTCGTTGCTCTGGAAGGAGAGGGTCCTGGGAAAGAGAATGTCTGCCTCACACCTGTTTGTTGTTGATCAGTTGAATCAATCTTGTTTCCAGGGTCTCTCGACTTCCCGCCTTACCAGAGCAACATGACCTCGACACCGAAATTATGATTATCATAAATTCTTGTTTCACGTTGAATTTACGATTATCGTAAATTTAGAACACTGTTTCCCAGGACATTTCAGAAAAGGAACACTGTTTCCCAGGACATTTCAGAAAAGAAAAAAAAATCATATTATTTGGACCGGATTTGAACCCGGAACTACCCGGCGCTAGGAACGACTACTTACCACTAGACCACTGAAGCACAAGACGACGGTAACGGTATTTAACTAAATATTTAATAGAATCTTGCATAGAATATCACTGATTAGGCCTAAGCGCAGATTTCAAATGGTTAGCTTTTTGTTAAGGTTTGGTGATCGACCTTTCCATTCACTTTCTAAAATTATTTTTTAGCGAGTAATGATATATGCTTACCGCAGGATGTAGAATAAGCGCATGAATTATACTGTTTAAAAATTGAGATTTGTTCAGCTAGCGACGTGGTGGTCTAATGGTTAGAAGACAGGATTACAAAGCGAACAATCCCAGGTTCGAGTCCCGCGTCCAGACACTTGGGTTTCCTTTTAAACAAGATATGTTCATTTCCCAGAATTCCTATCAAACTTTGAGTGTTCTAAATTTACGATAATCGTAAATTCAACGTGAAACAAGAATTTATGATAATCATAATAATAATATGATAATCACGTTGACCAGAGCGAGAGAGGAGAGACCCAATCAAGATCTCTCTCCTCTCGCTCCGGGTAGGGCGGGAAGAGAGATCCTGGGAACGAGGTTGCAGTTGAATGGGAGACTGTCACTTCGAGATTGGTGTGAAATGTGATATTCGATAGCGTAAGTTCTACGCCACCGGTAGTTCAAAAGGTGGATAACGCTATCCACCGGATAAATCGCTATCCAGCCGATAGCGCAGTTTGTTTTGTTAACACTCATCCACTGGATAGCAATTTATTCGGTGGATAGCGTTATCCAGCCTTCGAACAACTGGGCCCAGTCGTACAATGACCTTAAAAAAAGCTTTTCTCATTGTTACAACTACCAAAAAACCCGGAAGTAAAATAATAAGAGAAAAATCGGCAGACAAACCAAGGCCAAAATACCAGTGCATATTGGCATAAAGAAGAAAATCAAAGACTTCCCACAAACCTTAACAAGTTCATCCTGAAATTAAATCCTGTTTTAACACTTTTCTCTGGCATCATGTCCAACCAAAACACGGGCTGCTCGGGATCAGAAATTCTACCCGGAAGCAAAATACAAAACATTGTTTTTACTTAACTGTGACGTACATAAATACAATACTAGAACTAAGAATTCCTCCGCTTTCCCTACAATACGACGAAAGTAAGGAAATCTCCCGCCGTTAACAAGGTCCCAAATTAATTGATTCTCTCAGCACTGAAATTCAAAATGCTTCTAGTGTTGCTGTGTTCACCGCTAAAGTTGAGTCATCTTCTTGGTATATCTCTTAGTGTGCTTGTGTATGCTTTTTTCCCTTTTTTCTGCCTTTCTTTACTGTTGCGCATTTGCGCATTTAGCTTTGCTTAACTACATTTTATCCTAAATTATGATCATTTCGTGTGCCGATGATAGCATTGTTATTAGGTATCTTTGCAGTCCTTTACATAAGCCAATTGGCTGCCTTGGGCTCCTTCCCTTATACATTGATGTTTTGTAAATGTATTTCTAAATGGTAAAAAAAAGAAAGAAAGAAAACAAAACAAAACAAACAGTTAAGTCAGGGAGCCATCGAAGCTGGGAACGAAACGGGATCAATATTTGAACATTAGACCCAACACGACACTCTTCTCTCTCTTATCTCTTCTACCTTTTTAAATATGTTTTTCCAAACTGGACAGTGTTTTAATTTCTTTGCTGGCCCTTAACTCGTTTTCTTGAGAAGTTCCTTACAACGAGATCTTCTTTTTATCGGAGAAATTTGCGCAAAGGTCTTTTGCGCGCCAGCTCGCCTCGCGTGTCTCTCTCGCGGACCTCGTCCCCAGCCAAAGAGACACAGCGAACTTCACTCGTGCTGCATCCATGTGAGAAACTGAAAATTGGCATTGCACAATTGGAAATTTACTACACAGCTTAGCTGACTTCTGTGTTTTGCCTACCTTCTCCATTTGACAGCCACATCAAACATGTCTCTCCAGGTAGCGACTTTCTTGGGGTTCGTTTTCGATGACCTGCCCGCTTTCCAGTTCTTATGCGCGACCTGAGCCACGTCAAGGATTGCCAGACCCATAGCACGATGATGGCGGATGCTGGGCAAGAACCCGTCCGCGTGGTACTGAACCAGGGCACCCAGTGTGGAGGATTTACACAACAAGAACTACGGAAAAACCATCGAGAATTGATAACACGAGTGAATACACTGTGATGGAGTAAGGCTGAGAACCGAGGAGTACTTCCGTAAAATTTGGATAGGTGTGTGCCGCGAAGGGTCTTAACCCCGACCCTATTTAAGATTGAAGCAGATGTAAATTGATACCCTATTTAAGACACAAACCTGAAAAATGACACACTGTTCAAAGGAAAAACAAAACTAGGAATGGCGCAAACGGGTCAGCTTTATTTTGCTTTCGTAACATTGGATGTTTTTAGCATCACGTATAGAATTTTTTTGTTTATAGTTGAGCATTTATGCACTGGAACTTTAGTTGATACAATTTAGGTAGTCTAAGAATCACACCGGGAGCACAATGCCAGAAGGGGCAAAAATGATGCTCTATTTAAGGACCAAGAACCTCAAAAACCCAACCCTATCCCGCGGCACGTACCAATATAGCTTATATATGTCTGTACCTCCCGCCCCCTCAAGCGGGAACTGGGGGTTGAGACAGGTGTCTAGGGCCCAGATCTTGCGCGAACAAGTCTCCATTTTGTTCGGCTTGTGCTTTTCTATCAGTCACGCTCGACCGTCTAAGAAAAAGAGGCACGACTCGTAGTCGGCAATAACAGCTCTTGTATTGGAACCCACTGAGAAGTATTGCGATCAGGAATTCTATGATATATTTTCAACGGAAAGGTAAACATTACATTAATTAACAGACCGCTTTATACAAAAATAACATTTGTTTAGTTTGGACTTATTTTGTGAACATAAACAGGACCTTGATCTCCAAAGTCTTACACAAAACTTGCTCTCTGAATTTTTCATGCTATTGGATAATTCAGTGTCTTAGTCTTCATCCTTTTAAGGTAGAATTTACCTGTCCATCAGGGCTCAAATTATCGAAGGAAACTTCCTCAACTTCTCTGTTGGTAGAAGAGCTAAGTTAATACTTTATTCAATGCACACTTCCAAAAAAATAGAAAGAATACCACTTATTTTATGGCTAGCTCTGCAAGCGAGCAAGATGAACCGCGTCTTGCGCTGTGATTGGCTACCCGAGCTGACAAGATGGTGCTATCTTGCCCGCTTGGGTCTACCCGCTGTGTCTCGCAAGAAACATTTTGCTGAAAGCCATATTATAAATCCTTTATTGACCAAGCTTGCTCGGTCAAGAAGGCTGGATGTTGTCCTTGTTCTTTTTTGCGACTTCATGGACCTCGACTCTGTCTCGATCCAAAAAGAACTTGGCCACTATCCTGCCATCTTGACCTCATGCCTTGGTCAATAACCTATATTTTATTACCACACATTAAATAAAATCAAGCATATTTACTAACCGTATATGAGGCTGTATTCCTGGTTGCTCACTGTAATTCTACAACAGAACAGAATTAACAATGGTTCAATACAAATGTAAAATACAGTATAAGCTCACATGGAAATTCGATAGTAAAAGTTCTTCATTCACACAAATTTAATTAGCCAACTTTTTTTACGTCTGGTTAAAACATCAACAGAAGTCTCTTTACGGTGCATAAGATAGTCACAATGCTACTTACTTTAGCATTAAAAGGCAAGCCCTTGACCCATAAGTCCTTCAGTCGCCCATCAAGGTCTGTGTCCGGCGAGTATTCTGACAAGGGCGTGTCCAGATGCGAGTGAAGATACCGTGAATATTCTGATTAAAGAGAAATAGTCAGATCGATCCCTCAAACATGTAACCCGTGTCAAGCGCGGGAAAAAAGCAGCGCCTTTACCGCGGGAAAACGAGTAACCGGCAACAAGCGCGGGGAAAAAATGTTACCAGCACCAGGCGCGGGAAAACATCACGCGTAAGTCAAGTCAAGGTTTCTGTGTCACTTTTGATTGGTTAAAAAAACATTTTACTGTGATTGGTTAGAGTGTGGCCAATTAAAAGAGCTCCAAAGGTGGCAAGCCATCACGTATAAATTCTCTGTCAGTATTTTATTACAATTACAAAGACTACAGAGTCCTCAAGTGTTCTAGGGCAATATTTTCCGTACTTGTTAAATAAGACGTTTGCATTCTGTTGCTCAATAACTGCAGAAATTCTTTCCTCTTGTTTTGCTTCCGATGTAGGAAATGAAGGATATATTTCCTGTGCGCTATCAATATTACTTTCACAGAGACAGTAAAAAAGCTGCTTACCTTTGAGGTAATGACTTTTAATAACATCTACGTTTTGCATTGGAGAAGAACTCGCCAAGAGAATCTGTAGGCCAAAAAAGAACCCACATTACTTCTAAGCAAAGCACCACCATCTTGTGTTGTCTCGTCTGGCTCCAAATCAAAATCCCCCTTACAATTCTCACAAATTTTCCCCGATCCTCTCTGGGAGAATTTAGTTTTCGGCCATGTTCGTCACGGTTGGTCCTCATAAAGATTTAGCCTCAGTTTTTTTCAGTTGTCGTTCATTTTCAGTTATTACGTCTGTTTTTCGTCTACAAAACTTACACATAATTTTGAGATTACAAAGCAACGATGTGATTGTCGTTTGCACTAACCTTGGCGCTCGATTTAACAGCCTCGTAAAAGTTCCCAATGGCAGCATAACTAACTCCTTTCCAATACTTGCACGAAATGCTTTTAGGGTTGTATTTCAGGCATGCCTGGAAAGAAGAGGTCCATGTAAACAAGTCAAAGCAAAAACGATACACATACATTTAATTGATTACGACAATGAAACACATGTACAAGTCTGGTGGAAAAATCCTTTCACGTTAGCAAAATAAAGACAGTTCCTTGTTCATGTTTATGAAAGTGGGACGTAGACTTTCTTTGGAAACTAGCACTCAAGTGCTGCTTTGTGGCTTTTCGATTTGGCGCGCGAGCGAGTTAGCAAACGACGTAGGTAGGGGGGTCCTGTGCGGCGGCTTCGCTGCTCGCTCCTGGCCTATCACGAGAGCCTGTTCCCAGGCTATTTGGGAACAAGCGGGTAAAACACATACCTTCAAATCACTGATTGCTTCCTCAGGCCTCCCACGCATGTAATTAAGGATCCCTCTTGAATGATAGTTCTACCAAAGAAATTCATTTCCATCAAGATGATTCTAGTAGCAATGTATTGGATTGCAGTTATGTTAATAAATGTACCGTTAAAAAAACGATGATTGTAAAAAAAACGCATTCATTTACAGAGGATAGGTTTGAACACAGGGTGAAAACAGTGAGAAAAAATAATTTTGTTCCATCAATAAGTAAACTAGGTGAGCATGGAACTACGAGACTATTTAGGCCCACAAGAGTAAAGGCCAACTTGCATCTACTTGCGACCCCATTTGACCAGGACTTGTGTGTATTCGTGTTGACTTGCAATTACTTTAAATATGGTCAAATTTCCGTGCAAACCGGAGCAGCTGTTATTTCCCGATCGCATTTCATGTGAGTCGTTTGACTACCCAAAGCAAGTCTGTATACAAGGTCGACTTGTAGCTACGTCACGATTTTCTGAGACATGTTTTGCGAAGTACTGAATTACCTATTAACAATGTTAGAAACCTCAAAAAAAAAGAAACACCAAAGAAGTTAAAATAAACCAAAAAACAGCAAGTATGGTTTAAGGATGGAGAAGATTAACACGGATTACAAACAACGATCTTGAAAATTTAGGCTTAACTTTTCACAATGCGCAAACCGTGACACAGCTCCTTTAAGCCGGAAGCGTCTGGCTAGACCTTAAAGTGTCCGACATAAGGTCTCACTAATTTCAAAACAACATGTATTTACAAACCTGAGCAACTGTTGGCTCCATCATTATGGCTGCTGTGAAATGTCCATGGGCAAGTTCTGGACTTCCTAACTCTCTGAAAAAAAACAACAACAATTATCTGTGTTTCAAATCAATGTAATATCTACAAGCATCACTGTAACTATGCAGATATTAAACCTTTAAATCCCCAAATCAAAATATGAAATAAAATTACTTTATTCGAATGGAATGCATTTCTTTTGAATTCTTCAAACAGAGTAAATTACATGTTTTTTTTCCTCAACCTGTTTCTCCCTGATAAACGATTGTCTGTCTTTCTGTCTGTCTGTCTCTCTGTCTGTCTGTCTGTCTCTCTGTCTCTCTGTCTCTCTGTCTGATTGTCTGTCTGTCTAATCCATCATGCGACATACCTATATGCATGACCCAAGCTGCGGTGACACTCTGCCTGGTTTGTATTTGTTTGCAGAACTTGTTTAAAGATTTCTATGGACTCCTTAGCAAGAAAAGACACAGATTGAACCAATTACTACATTCTACTTAATTCTCAAGAGTCACAAGGTACGCAAGTAAAGTCTGTATACAAGCCAGGTGGCTCATGTGGCTGGGGCCTATCCCAATTTCGGCAGCATGAAGCAACTGGGAGTATGTCTACTCCCCCCTGGATGAGATGCATAACCATGCTCCAGAACAAAGGAAATAAGACATTGTATCAAGGGTTAAATTGAACCACAACATAAAGAAAACAGACTAGTCTCTTGTCAACCCTTGTGTGGAGGAAAGGAATACATCATTTATTTACCTTCACCTTCCCCCTATGGTAAAGTGATAATCCATGATACAGCATGGCTGTCGGCTGAGTCTTGTCTATTGCCAGACATTTCAGAAAGCTTTCAGAAGCTGCCTCATAGTCCTGAATAGAAAACATAGTATGACCACTTTTGAACACATAGGTTTTGGCATGGACTGACTTTTATACAAGATCCCCTGGTGAAAATGTGCAGAACTTTACATTGAAGGTACAATTCAAGGATCATGTGCACTAAAGGCATCTGCTGTCGAGTGTCCATTGATACCGTCAATCGACCCACGGTCAACATTTCCACATCTTGACTGACACTAAACCGACATCCCGATTGATACTTGGTTGACACTCAATCAACATTCCGATTGTCACTCCATCAACACTCACTCAAAAGTTGGCTGGATAGTCATATGGCATAATATGCTTTGAACAAAAATTAGTCAACTCTTGACTGACTGTTGAACAAGATGTCAATCGAGTGTTGATCCAGTGTCAACCAAGGTGTCTTGGAGTGTTGATCGCTCAAGGGTATTGATTGATTGAGGGCACCAATTGACACTTGACTGCAGATGCCTTTAGTAAACATGATCCCAGTTTATTTACTGTTTATAAGATCTATGTCAACTTGAAAAACACGTTAATGAAGGCTTTAAAACTGCTTGTCCGACAACCAGCTCTGATATTTAATAGACACTCAGACGTGTTGTATTGGAAATCCACATAACTGACTGGTTCTCCCATTGCTGCCGTAACTCCCTGATACAAGATGGTCTGTGCATGCACTACGCTTAAAAAAAGAAAATTACCACTGATTTCTGGTTCAAAAATGCACAAACTTGCAAGTTTTACTTACTTTTAAGCTAGCTTTCTATGTAGTCAACTCGGCTGTGACTTGTTGATCATTCACTAATAGGAAATTCAGGCTAGTAGTCTAATATTTATTGTCCGATGCAGACAACTCATAAACCAAAGTTCATTTTGTCCTGGAAACTTCTAAAATAGTTCAGACAAGTATCATTAATGTTTTTCTACGTGTACCTCTTGCATGAACAGCAGTGTCCCACTCATAACAAACAACTGAGCACTTGGTCTCAAGTCCAGTGCAACTTTTATGTCTGCCAAGGCCTCCTTGATCTTCCCTAGAGGTGAAAACACCTATAAAAGGGTGAGAAGAAATAAAAGTCAGATCTTGATGGACTGGAACTGTTACTTGCAAAATTCTAGACACCAAGAAAAGGACTGCACTGAAGACACTTCATAGGAAGGTGCAGACTTGTCAAACCCTGATAAAGAGAAATCTGGAGACCCATGAAAATCATGAAAATCCATGAAAATTGGGAGATTCTACAAAAAATAAGGAATTTTTTCTTTCTGATAAAGACCTAACAAACCCTTCTTTTGGCCATTTGGATCCAATTGCAAATGCTTTCCTAAAACACACAAAGGACAGGGAAACTCAGCATAAAATAGAGGTCTTGACTAGTTAATGGTTAACTTCTGTTTTCAAAAAATGGCAAACACATTTCAAGCACAAATCACACAATATTGATAATTTTGTGTAAGTCTTTGAATGTACAGTGTAATCGTGGAAAAGTACAGTGTTCTGTATTAGTATATCACTTCATGGCTCCAGCATCCTCCATTAATTTTCTATATCCATTCAACCATTTTAAAAAAGGTAACATTAATTTTCATTCCAGAATTTTCCCCAAAAAGCCGTGAGATTGTGAGTCTTGTTGTGAGGTCGTGAGAAAAGATAAAAAGTTGTGAGACTCACGGCAGAACTGTCAGATTGAGTCAGAGTTTGCAGGTCTGACGTCATCTTCTCAAATGTCAGAAATCTGTGACCATGCATGTCAATACTCTGTCACATCTGTTAAAAACCTTGCCTAGCCGCAAAAGTAAATGGAAACACATGCTTTGATAAAGCAATAAACTGCTTTGAAAGATATGTACTTAATACCTCTGCTCGCTTGATCCATCCATCAGGTTTATCAGGGCTAAGTCTGATAATTGATGAGAAATCTTGTATTGCTGCCTCAGCATTGTCCTTGAGCTGGCATGAAAATAGTAAATTACTATTATTAAAATTATTTGCGGGATGGCAAATGTCATCTGAAAGGTCAACCATCAAGTGGCAACCCACCCCTCCCGGTGCATGCATGAAATGACTGGGACATTGAGCTCTACTCCACCCCCATCCCCACAGTACTGAAATTCAACCAAAGCTGATTTAGGATGACAGTATACAAGAGGTGACAAAACGCACACGTTATAAATAAACTGTCGCCAACTGTTACAAGAATTTCTCAACTTCAGTAATGATACTTGAACCAAAGGATACCGTGACTTTGATGGAGTTTGGACATTTGATCTTAATTAGCATAGATTTGTATGATTTTATTTCCCAATTTTCCGCTTAGTTTTTTAGTTCGATAGAGAAGATAATATCAAAAACTTACGACAGTGTTTGACCACATTTCTAAACTCCTCAAAGTTTGTCAAAAATACTCCAATGCACATTTCATTTTAACTCTTTTCTTAGTGTTTGGAAATGTGGTCAAACATGGTCTTTCAAAATTTGATGATAATAGCTGAGAATTGGAAAGAGTCCATAAGAGCATGCAAGAACTTCCAGGCATACATGTATAGGATCAAATAAAATCCTTACTGACACTTTTTTGATCACAAGGGAAAAAATGTACCAACAGAAAACAAATGTGAAAGTTTTAGCTTGGTACTACTCTCCTCATTCTGTCATTTAGCCATAATATTGCATTTGGAAACTTCTGTGTAAAAATGTTTTGTTCATGTATATTTATTATTATTCAAATACCTGTAAGCCTTTTTGAACATAAGCTGTCCCACGACCAAAGAAAGCCGCAGTCACCCAAGGGTGTTCCTACAACACATCACATTTAAAGTACATGTAATCAGAAACAAACACCATCATTTAAAATTATTTCATTATTATTACTTGATAAGCAGGACAATACGTTTAGATGCCAGGAAATTAAGAGCAGGGTGCAAACAAAATCAATTTTTGCATCGCCTTTTGCCTACAAGCTGTCACTATGATGTGTAGGCCCGAGAGCAATTTCCCAAAAGCCTAAAAAATTTCAGCTCTTACTAACAGTACTTCTGTCATTTGAATGTTCAAAAACACTTTCTCAAGAAATGCCACTTGCTTATCACTCAAGCAAAGGTCAGAATCTGCTAGCCCGAATGCAAAATCCTCTAGACCCCAGACTAACTGCAAGAATTTCTTTATACATGTATGAAACATTGAATAGCATTGAATAAAATATACAATAATGGCATATGGTTTACTTTGATGATGTCAGTAAATTGCTCAATTGCTTGATCCAATTTTCCAGTGTTCATGAGGAGCATAGCATAACCTGAAAGTTGAGTACATGATATTGTATCAAATGCTTCCCTTTTCAAGAAATTATAGAGTAGAACTGTGGTACCAGAAACCATTACACCCAGTTCAAGAAAGGTCATTTAAAAATTTAAAGGTTTATAACATGTATTAAAAGGAAGGTATAAAACAAAATAAAACATGATTGAAGTTGTGTGAATATTATCTGGAACAACACAATAAACCATTTCCGAATTGCTTTTAAACTCTGTTTCAAAATGAGTCCTGGTGCACAACCTTGATTTGCAATGAGGTAGAGCAACTCGGAAATTAATGGCTTATTCACATTTGTCAGCATTTCGGTCTGTTTACGACCTACTCAGAGCGTCCATGTTACATGTACATCAAACTTCAATAAGATGATTTCCAAATCCAATCAGAGAGAGGATCAATTACTTCAATCTGGGATTGGGCGCACATAAAATGTTACTCAATTTATTCAGCAACTCAGTGATACCACAAGGGATGTGTGTGGAGTTACAGAGGAGGGGAGGGGTGGGTTGATGTAAATTATTAAATTATTACCACATAACCATTAGATACTGAATTGTAATATCAAACAAGAGTGGTGCAGTTCTTTCTTACCAACTTGTTTATCAATTTCATTATTTCCAGTTAAAACAACTTCCTGTTTTACATCATGCGCTATGACAAGATGGAGACTCTGAAAAAAAATAAGGTGGCTCTGAACCCAAATTGTACAGAGTATTTCAAACTTTGCCCAAAGTTGCATCTTATCCTGCTAATCAAAATTCAATAAATACAAAATGGGTTTCCCCATGCCATTTTTGAATTGTAAGCACTTAAAGCTAAAATTAAGGGTGGTTTTTACCAGGTAATACTGTTGCCATGGTAATGTTTCTATCAATAATATTGGGTGTTCTTTGATATTGTGATTGTAGCTCATCAACAGATAAAGGGTGGCCTATCAAATTCTAAGTCTTGGAAAGTGCTGGAAACTGTTTTGAGCTGCCTTAAGCACTGGATATGAGCCCCTGGCATCAATAATCACCACATTCATTCACAACAATGCTGGCAGCACTTGATCAAAGCATCATCAGACTGAATTGCATGAAGAGTCGAACTTACTTAGAAAATAGTATGGTTCAACTCAAAGTGACTACATTTTGTTGATAACATATGCTTGTTAATTTATCACTGTTAATTTATGAATGCTTGTTAGCAGTACAAGGTACATGTATGGTAATTAATGCTTTCACAAACCACACAATGTATTAAAAGTTCATATCTTTGGTTGAATAACAAAACATGTTTCACAACCGGAACACAACCGGAACACAACCGGAACACAACCGGAATGCAACCGGAACACAACCGAAACTGTAGGGCTCAATCACGTGACCGCGACACTAACATTGTGAATAGAAAAAAATGTAAATTATGTTCACCTTGGATTTGCCTCAGGGAAAGTTGAGGGTCTCAAGAGAAAGAAAATTATCCAGATTAACCAAAATTTGGTTAATTAGCATGAACTATTGAAAACTTGTCATGAAAATACAACTGGTATTGGTTTAAAGGCTCTCTTTGAAATAAGCATCGCTCAACAGAGCTACCGCTCTTTTTATTAGACTGTCAGTTCCAGGTGAGCGCTTCCCAAATCACTCAGATGTATTAAGATCAAAGGTAGAGAACAAAACAGAATAATAATTAGGAACACCCTTCCTTTTGTCTATGACCAACAACAGTCTACAGCAAAGAAACAATTTTTGCTGTATTGTAGATATACATGCAAGTTTGAAAGGAAGCAGAGACAATGGCCATAGCATGCGGCCAGGGAGAACTAAACATGATTAATGTGTCCAGCAGGGAGAAACAGCCATTGACCATGATTGAATGTGAGCAATCACATGAAACATGTACATGTAGACAGACGCCAAGGTGAGCTGTGAATTTAATTTCAGTTATCTAATAAGTGTTATCATACCACACCACATGATACTTATTAGCAGTAGCAGCGTCATTTTTTCATGCCATGTGTACGAACCATGAAAACAACTCTACCGTGAATTTTGAAATATATTAAGTGCTGTTTGTCAAGGGTCATATGAAAAACTTCAAAACATTTCTGAATATACACTTCCAGCCCCTTGACTTATTAACATTTTAATCCCTAAATTCAAAGCAAGTTAGAATAATTCAGTTGACAACTGATAAAGATCAGGATTACCTTGTCGTGCTCTGGGGTATGAATAATAAAATGCTTTTTATTATTAAGTTGTTTTAAACAAGGACCAGCAGGGTTCATTCCATCATCGTTACACTTTTGTAGCCTCAGTTTGGTATCTACAGGATCAGATACCTGCCTGTATCCACAGTCTATGAAGGGACAACGCAAAAGAATCTTAATGGTTATTTCATCATATCTTGAACTGATCACAGTGCCAAACTTTGAAATAATTTCTTAGCAAAAGATACTTACAGGTAGCCTGCAAACACAGACTGATTTCAGTGGCATGAATTCAAACAAAAGCCGGAAATCTGTCTGTGCTAGCAGGCAAGTAGATAGCATGCTAGGAAGAAAAAAAACACCAGAGAAAGATGATAATAAACCAAAAAAAGAACAATGGAGTAAACAATTTATGATGAATTTAAAAGGTTTGATTGACTCAATTTTACACAATAGACAGACAGACAGATAGATAACCGTACTTAAGCCTCATTTTTATGCGAGACTTCTTAGTTCTCTAGCAAAAAGCATGTTCTGAACACTAATGCTCCAAGATAATAAATTCCTAAAGTCAAAGGTAAATCTTAAATAACGAGGATCGCTATATATAAAGTAGCAGTATCAGCCATCCATGATAAAATTATGACCTCGTCTAAGCGATACAGGAACACATCAAAATATTTTGTTTCTTTATTTAGTTAACAGGGTGGAATAAGTAATTAATAAAATACGGTCGCTGATTATTATCCTGGTGGAAATGATGCTGTGCGCTCAAAAAAAAGAGCTGGTTAATGCTAGTTGAAAGTCTTGTGTTTAAAAATCACTGGACAATAAGTTTTTTTAGGTTTAGGAGCTTTTTCATGTACACAGTCAAGTGATCTGTTCATTCGCTTGACACTAATAATTTATGATAATTTCATAACTATTTATAATAGATTTTTAATGGTAATTATACACGGTCAGTAAACAAAAACCAGCTGCAAAGGAACAGAAGCAACAAGCTGATCATTAAAAGTGTCCCTTTATGTCACACACGTAGATGTTCATAACACATGTACTTTCAAAGTCATTGAACTTTGTAGCATCAAGCGACAAATTTCAGAGTACAGGTTTCTAATTTTGAGTAAACATAAACAAAGCAATGTGGCCACTGTGTACTACAATCTATATTTTGTAAACTTCTGATTTTTTTTTAGCAAGAAACCTCTGCTGTAGTGCAAGATTTGTGGGGACGATTACTCTTACACACCAAGCGCTGGAAGCTTTCCCTGCTGCTTAGTTTACACGTCACATCTAAGAGTGATAATTCACGATTCTTTACTAACAAAACATTTTCAATTATTAGATCGCTCCACGACATTCAATTAAGCTTCTATCTGGTAGACCCCGAGGGCCATTAACGTCCTTTGAACGATCGAAGCGCTAAACAAATGCATCAGAAATGAGTTATTCGCGTGATCGAATTGTGAGCTTAATTTACCGGTAAGGCTTGTTTATTAGTCTTTAAGTCTTAAAGACTTTTCACACTCAAAAACTGTTTCTTGGTAATTTTATGACTGTTTATTTAATTGCATAATATTGTTATTGTACTGGTCCACCGCGCGTATTAAAATAGTGTTGACAATAAGTAATAAGTTAAAGCGTTAAAAATTATCGGACGCGCGAAAAATTACCAAGTTAGACATTCATAACTCACAAGACAAATAATAAAGAAAACACGCGCACATGAACAAAAATATTCCAGAACTTAGCGCTGTTCGCATGAAAACCGTCACTTAGATACTGAAGTGATCGTAAAAATATTCTCACATGATTCTACCATGACGCTGGCGGCTCCGTTCCTCCCACTTTGCTTTTTGTACTTAAAGTTCTGTGTTGAAATCTTTTTAATTTGTCATGCTATATACTAAACGGATCCAAGCGTAGCACACGTAAGCTATGTATTCTCGCACGGATACAAACCTTGAGAAGGGGAACCTTTCGCTTGGTGTTTTGCTCCCCTCTCATCTTTTGGCGCTTGCGGCGTGGTGTTGAGAAGTCCACATTGCTGAATTGGACTACCACCAAAATTGACGTGGACAACTTGTGACCCGGAGACACAAACGTGGCTGCTTCCAGTGATACTTACTTTCATTCCCAGGACGTAGTAAAAATGTAGAAAAATTACGATAAAACGTGTCATTGTTACTGAGGCGCGCCAGGCCGCCATATTTACGTTTCACTACTACCATTACCCAGATCTCCTACTTTTTTCACGCTTGACATATTGCGCCAGATATTTTATGACGGCTTACACAAAGTACAATGAGGCTATTAGCGTGTTTGTTTTCTAGTTTAGGTCAAATGAGAGCTTTAAAAATGGTATTTTTCACAAGTTGACGAGTTTTTTTGGACATTTACGAAGATATAAACATTCATGGATGACTTTTCGCCTAAGAGGGTAAGTACAGATTGGATCAAAGTTTGCTTTGCGGACGAAATCAATGATATCTTTTCCCTTGGCAACGCATGTAAGCTATTTTCCTCAACAAGTCTTGAATTTTTCTTTTTGTATTTTAATCAGGCTCCTTTTTATCATGTTTACGACATCTTTGGTAGAAACATAAGCTTAAATGTCAAAAAGCCTTGGTAATGCCGTGTTTCCGATCTTAAATACTGAAAAAAGTGAAAAAAGTGCTAAATTTAGAGCATTTTATATGTTTACTGTAAGCGGCTTAGCTGCCGGAACTGTAAGCGACTTGACCATATGCCTTTACGGTAGTTATCACAAAGCTGTAATGCACAAAAAGATGGCAAGATTTTCCACATAGCTGTGCTTTTGCCCTTCTTCCTTGAAGAGCAGTAAACGGTCTTGATTTCTCAATAAGCTTAATGAGTTAGAAGGATTATTATACATTGTAGTTACCATCTGTCTTCTCATTGGCTAAAAGCCTACTGTTAATTCTGGGGAACAGCGCAACCTACAGATTATTCACTAATCTGTACCTACAGATTAGTGAATAATCTGTAGGTTGCGCGCGCAATGCATGATTTCCAAGGGTAATCATGTCAACTTCGCGCGATTCGTGTTGCTTGCCGTCAGTGAAGAAGCAGAAACATGACTTCCAAGTTTCTGCGTTCGTTCAATGTATAATAAAACAATTATTAGATTCGGTTTTTGTGATATCCAGAATAATCAAGGTCTCGGTAAGGGTTATCAGCCTCAGCCTTCGGCTTCGGCTGATAACTCTTACCTCGACCTTGATTATTCTGGATATCACAAAAACCTCATCCAATAATTGTTTATAATTGAGGCTTGGGTAAAATATCTCCAAATCACGTCAATGTTATCGATCTTAATGGCAAACTGTCAACAAAGCTTGTTGACAGCATCAAAATCATGGTTTACCTCGGTGTAATAACCTGTGAAGTTTTTCTTTGTTTTGTAGCTATTGTTAGGGTTAGGGTCTATTATCTTGACTTCTTTGTTTTCTTTGTTTTACATCACTGGTGAGTGCTACAGGTCCTTACACCGAGGATGAACTCAAAATGAGATAAAAAAATTTGTGAATGTTTTTAATGTGTTCCAGCATCATTGAACTTCAAAATGAGTATTTAGACCAACCAAAGTCACAATAGAGTAATCATGCTATAAAAAAGCAATTTGTGGACAGGCATACATGTACATTGTTTTGGATAAGTTAGATAAATAAGAGATGTCCAGAAGACAGTTAAGGTTAAATGTGTACGAATCAGAGATCTACAAGAGAGATTCTAGAGTTTATGAAAGGCATATGTGTACTTTCTTTGAATAGAGACCTGCCACATTTGCATAAAAGTGAATTACAGTTGGTTTTTGCAGTCAATCGCATAATTTACAGAGTGTTTGAATTTTAATATTTCTCATGGACTTTAGGGTTTGGCCAGTAGCGATTGCAGACCTGGAAAGGTGTGCTGTTTAATTTTGGTTAGAAGATAGAAAATGAAAAAGCCTATAATAACCATGCTTGATATTGTATATCGAGGAAGTGATGGTAGCATATGAAGAGTGTAAAGAAAAAGCATCCTTGAATACACTTCCTCAGTGTTGCTCTTCCTGGTTACAGGCTGATGTCTTGATTACTTATTTCAACAGGATACAACAGAGTTTATGTTTTTTATTATGTTTAGGGTATATCACTTTAAAACTATAAAACTATAAAACTCTTACCTACTTTGGGGACTTTGCTTTTGGAAAATATTTCACAGCTTGTATACACAAATTTCTCAGATTGCCTTGACAAAGCAGCTGCCTTCTATGTTGTACATTTTTGTTGTTCAAATACTTGTATATTAAATTGTTGCTCTTTTGAAAGGCCTGCATGATCAAGGAATTATAGATTATTATTGAGAAGAGGTTTTTTCTAACATTTGCCTGAGTCTTGAATCTCAGTATAACACACAATTCAAGTATGACACCTCTTTTCACCTCTCTTTTGTCACTCTTTCATTCTACATAGGAGAGTTAGCGGGATACAGCAACTAAACGAGTGGACAGATATTCTTACGCATGAACTTTGTTCTTCTTCACTCTCTGATAAAAATTCCTTTGAACCTAAATCACACAAAAGGGACATATTAAAGACAAACATCGACATGGCCAAGGTAGATAAAACGTATATGGTGGAATTCTGTTTATTACAGCTGCTGTTTAATTGTGGGAAATTATATCAAAGTCTCTGTGAAGGGTTCTTCAGTATTTCTTCGGAGTTTTGGTGGCTGTAATGGGAGATTCCACTGTATACACTGTGTTTAATAAATTAAATATTTTAACAATGAAAATAAAATGTACTTAAGAGTAATACTTAGTCCTGTATTTAAATAGACTGACTTAAAAGGCTTTTCCTTTAGGGTACTAATAATTAAATTTACGTTTTGGTCACAGACAAAATAATACAGATTTAATTTGGTAACACCAAATTTAAAAATGATAATTACCATAAAAATGTTTTAAAAACTGTTTAATTATGTCTTGCCCCCCCTATTAAAAATATAAACTTCAAAGGATGAGCCTATTTTTATGGTGATGTTCTTATATTGATGTTAAAAAGTTATTAAATTAACACCCTTACCCACTAGATAGTACCCTGGGTGGTTAACAAAGGATGTTCATTTCTTATTTTTTTCTCTCTCAATCACTGACTGAGCTGACTTGAACATCAGATGATTAAGTCTTGCTATAGACCAAAGCTTGTCTATGATTCCTGCCAAATTTGTGTTTTTCTCATAATTGGTGCCTCTCTCTATTTGTTCTTTGTTTTTTTAAATTTTACTAATAATTCTAATATAATCCTAATATTATAAGTACAGTTCAACCTCTGCCAAACGGCCACGCTCAGGGAAATGGATAGTGGCCACTTAACGGGGGGTTGGCCACTTGACAGAGGTAAAAACAATAAAGTTTAAGCCCTCATCGGGACTTTGATTGCTGTCTGACTAATACGGGTGGCTGTTTAATAGGTGTCAGGCCGCTTAATATGGGTTTGACTGTATTTGGTTCTTTTGATCTGACACTTTGATCTTACTGTTCTGCTTTCTTCTCAAGGGTAACTCTGATACCATAATTTGTGTTAACTTTGTTTTATTCCCAAGAAGTCGCCTGAGGTGACTAATAAGAACTCTGCTGATCATCAGCTCCAGTTAGTTGATATCCCTTTGGATCCTGGTCCTTCTGATGTCGACAGTACCAATCTGAGTTTGGTAATCTCTATTCTATTTGTAGACTTTCCTACTTGTGTGTATTTGTACTCCTAGTTTCTAACTTTCTTCTGGATTTTCTGGTCTTGTGAAGTCATGCAACAGGTTCTTGGTTATGTGTCTTTTTGATCAATTTTGGTTATTATCAAATGCCAAATTCATGATTTTGATGAATTTATCTCTGCTGTGTTTTCTTTGTCTGTCAACTGCTTTCTGCTCACTGGTAGAATTTGCCACTTTTCTAAACATTTTCTTTTAAAGTAATTTTTATTACATAACTGTAGTTACTTTTGACTGTTGGTCCAGTGAATTGAGTAATTAATACTAACACAATTTTAAAAGGATCATAAAGCTAATTCCAGTCAAAGCCTTAAATTTATGTTAAAAGTTAAGCTTAAATCAAAAGTAAATAAAATGCTAATAAATACTCAATCACCAGTTGATTACCTGGGACAGCAGAAATAGTACCATTGTTCTCCATGAATGTCAAATAATCGAACTGTAAACTCACTCCTGAATTTTCATCTTCTGGCATCTCTGTGCTGCTCTCTGACTGTGCAGTGTTTCTTAGATACATGTTTTCTAACTCTGACAGTCTTTTCTTCTGTGTGACTGCTATAGACTTAAGTGAAACATTACTACACCCCTTGTTCTATTGTGGTATGTCATGTGCTGTCAACGAGATATAAATTATGGCAGTAAATCAGAATTGAATCCCTTCCCTGTGGTAGCACACCTTCCTTCACTGTGAGTGTCAATCTTCCCAGTGAAAAACAAAGAACTCTCACAGTCATGTGTTTCAACTTAAGGCAAATATATTGTCAGTGTAATTGAACCATAAAACACAATTTGGAAGATTTATTCCTTCTTGTTCTTGTTTAAATATTTAACTAAAGCCGTAAAAGGTGAGTACAGCTCTGCAAAGTTTCATCATATTGTCATTCATACAATTACTCGAAACCTAGCTATTCCATTAGAGCATGGATCAATAAACATATTTATAAATACAGTGACATGGTTGTTAAATTTAAATTCAATTGATGAACAGGAAGTCAGACAAGGAAGACGAGCTGCTCAGAATTCTCAGCCTCAGCTAGATGCTGAGGAAGATGTATTGGATGCAGCTCTCGGAGATATGGCAGAGACTGACAACATCGGAGCACCAACAGATCTTGATCAGGTATGAGGCAGAAGCCTGGGAAGGGGGCTGTACTCCCATCTATCAGCTTTATCATTTGGTATGTGCCACTATGAATGGTATGGTTTTCCCGCAGTTTAGTCTGGGATAGGGTATAGAAATCATACTGTCTAGAATGGTATATAATTTATCTGAAAAGTAGCCAGTGTATAAATAATTTAGATTCAAATGGATTTGGACTCAAATGTTTTGAATCAGTTTTCAATATACATTACTTGGTAAATTATCCTGCAGATTTTTCCTGGCAACTGAGAACAAGACTTGGTAATTCCCAGAACACCTAACTTTCCAAGATTTGACCAATAATATATCTTTTGGTACACATGCTTACTAGTAAAAGAAATCATATCATACTATGAAGTGTGAAGGAAGTATACAATATTATTTTCTCAGCCTGGCCTAGAAAGCAATGTATTTTTTCCTGCCTGGTTGTCATGCCTTCGTGCCCGCCTGCTAAAAATCTTATTGAAATCCCTGTTCAACATAATAAATTGTATGTAGTAAACATGAAAGGAATAAAATGTATCATGTACATACAACTAGTTTATAGTGTATGCTGAACTTGTAACCTGAGTTGTTTATGTATTAAAATTGATATTTCTTTAAAAATGAAAAAAAAAAACCAGTTATCTTTGTCGTGGCTATACTTACCGGTACATGAGGATGTTCAGAGTATTCTTTAATAATAATTGTAATACTCGATTTCCACCGCTCCATCGTGTCAGGTCTGCGCCCCTTTTTTCCAGAACAGCGGCTGGTAATCAAGCCTAGTAATTGTCGTAATTTCTAGTAGGTTAGTCAGTTGTAGAATTTCAGTAAGTAATGTTTAATGTTTTTTTATAGCCTCCACCAAAACCATCAAGACGGCAAGGAGGGTGGGCGGATGACACTCCAAAAGAGAAAAAGAAAGGGTAAATGGATTAAGTATAGGTAATCATAATTTGCACTTGGTCTTGTGCAAAGTGCAAATTAATTTCAAATTGAAGGAGAAAAACCGTATGATTACTTAATTACAAAATATCTTTTGAGAACTTCTTTTGAGTGAAAACGTCTGTAGCGCTTTTCCTAAGTTTTGAAAACTGTAGAAAACTTTGCTAAGGAAACCATTAAAGCGTGTGTAATTGACGTGAAAATCACGTGGGTATCCAGTTCCATTAATAATAATAATAATAATAATAATAACAATAATAATATTATTATTATTATTATTATCTGCACGAATCCTCAGAAAGGTGCTTAGTATTTGAACAGAAAGATTGACTTGAGGGACTGATGCCCTAGGTGCATGGTTAGCACCCGGCTGACGCACATAAAGAACACCAGCAGAGACTGTGATTTTAAAGTTAAAATAATAATAATAACTATAATACTAATAAACCTACAAAATAATTTATTACAAAACACAATCTAATCATGACACTCCGCTTACATTTGCCTTGTCTACATACAACACTCAGCCAATTTCTGCATCAAAAATTCCTGAAGGAGGCCAAACCAGATGAATCACTCACAGATAAGCAAAATTGCGGTATGGGTGGGGGTGAAGATGTTCTGTAAGACCAAAAAATGAAAAATTTATAAAGCATAATTATTGGAATTTCAAGAGGGGTGTGGGGAGGTAAGGATATTTTTTGGAACTGCATATTGTGAAACCCCTTTGCAAATTGCTGTTATTAGGGGTGGACTGAAATCACAGAATAACTATCTGTATATTTATTTTTGTTATCTTTTGGACAGGAGAAGAGGTGACGTGGAAACCTTTCAAGAAGAAGAGTAAGATTTTAACCAAGTTTTAATTTTTGATTTAAAATAATATCTTATATAATTATCTTTTTTAATTAAGTGCTCGTGTTTTCCAGGAAAACAGTTAATATCTGTTGTGGGGAAAAATACACTGTATGTAACAGTGCATCTCATTGCATATTTTGTTATTATTTTTCTTGTGCAGTGAAAGACTTAAAATGGATAACACAGTAACACAAGATGACGATGATGGTGGTGAGATAATGTTTCTATCTAATATATCAAAGTTTATTGGGCAATGACTATAAATATATTTACAAACTAAATAATAATATAAATAAATAAATAAAACCCAAAAGGAGAGGATTCGAATGGGACACTCAGACCCATGCAAGGCACCCACCCATAGGAGTATTATGGAGATAAAAATAATAGTAACGATAAAATAAATAAATAAATAAAAGCTAACTGTCGTGGCATGGGAAATTCCATGAGATGGACCACGTATGGGCCAGATCTACATCATAAACTGACATTTAGAGGGACGTAAAAACATTTATTAAAAAGGACTTAAAAGAGCCCAGGCTAGTGAAGCTGTCAGGGAAAGCTATACTATATACAGTGTTCCACAGTCTTACAATACAAACAGGATATGAGGCTTGGAAAGTGCAGGTCTCGCAGACCCAGACAGGGAGATGATAGCCAGCTGTCTGGCCGCGACGCGCACTCGGGTGATTATTAAAAATTATGTTATTACTTATTGTGTGCTTCCAGGAAATATTCATTCCCACCTCAAGAAGGGTTTTTGGAAATTCTAATGGGAAAGGGGGAGGGAGTCTCAAAAGCCAAATTTCTAAAAGAAAGCTGGAATTTCCAGCAGCATGGGTTGGGGTGGGAAGGGTGGGTTCAAAGTAAAAAACCTTACATGGGACCTGTGGAGGGGGGGTGTGTTAGTCTACAAAATTTTATATGGGGAGGCTCCGCCCCAAGGTCCATCTCCTTGCCTTTTTGTATGCCATTTTACAGAAAAGGTACCCCTTTTGTACACCTCTAATTGAAAAAAGGTACCCCTTTCAGATCCTTTCATAACTGGCCTGTATTTTGAATTAATTGCCAATTCATTAATTCATTTTCCTGTGGTGCTTAATAAATTAAATGGTACAGCCGTAAAGGGCGTCCTGTTTGAAATATTTTAATTATACAGGCCCATCTAAATAACTTAATGACAGATTTCCCTACAATTTCATATATCTCAACTTACGAAATCCCTACCCTTTTATATACCTGGGCTGAGTTGTTTAAAAGCCAGTTAACTCTAACCCAGAATTAAAAGTTAACCGAAGTATAAATTTGTCTTCTATAAAAATGTTTTTCACTTCTTATGTTTTGTGTAGTTTGAGATCACACAAGCTCACAACTGAATGACAAACAATGTAAACAGAAAAACTCACCGAAAAGTTACAAAACTGAAATCTAAATTCGTGCTAATCCTGGGTTAGCTTAATCCAGCTTTCAAGATCCCAGCCCAGAACCCTATTAACAAGAACCCCTTTCGGGCGGAGCCTACCCATATAGACCATTAGAGTTAGTAACCCCGGGATGTGGCAGTGGTATGGATATTTTCTGGAACAGCACATTACACTAAATCAAGGGCAGCCCTACTGGTGATGCCAGTGGGTCAATTATTGCCCCACCAACTTTGATGGTGGGTGCAGATGGATAAGGTATAATTTATACTTTTAGTAGATAGAGGGCGCTTATTGCAGAGGGTCATACAGGGGTGTCTCTGGCACGGTTTACGAACGGAAAACATAGAGGGCCATAGATCAGGGATATAAAAATTTTGTTTTCCCTGAATCACAAAAATAAGCGAGTAAGATACTCTTTTCAATAAATTGTTCTTATACTTTGAGAAAGCAAAGTCGTGAGAGGCTTAGTCTAGGCTCCATATTGCAAATCGCATACCCAAGTCACTCTCAATAGACGACTCCATAACCATTCAGAGGACTTGTATCTCAAAATCACGGAGAATAGAGTGATAAAATCACGAAGATCAGTGAATAATTCAAGTTCCTCTCGGGTCACGCAAAACCTTCAGGTCACGGATCACGAAGAAGAATTTCCTAAATTCACGTTTCACGGAAAATAAAATCAGCTAATCACGCATCACGAGAATGCTCCTGTCATTACTCTAGAGTTTGCAAGTACTCCACGTACTGTAAAGAACACAGCTAGCAAAGAACTGGCAACTAGGACAGCAATTTAGAACACTGTGTCTCGCGGTGACTTGAATTCATTTTTAAAGGAATTTACAGTCGCTGCAGAACATACTGTTTGCAAAACAACAGCTTTAAAAAATCGTGCTAGGATTGCTATGGGGAAAAAATCGAGCAAGTGCTTTCTACTGTCCAGGTGTCATGCTTGATGTTAAAAACATTCTTGTACAAGCTATTGCCCACCAAAACAACTCGTGTACAACCCGAAGGGGAGAAAACATTTCATGCCCAGGAAAATTTCTCAACCCCTTAACAATTGATCAGCTTGAATTTGCAACCCTATTCTAGACTAATCACCAAAACACCTACCCTATCCTAGACTAGCTATTTTCCATGCAGAAGCTCTATTACTATCGTAGTCGTATCAGTATCATAGTCGTATCACTATCATATGCTAACTAAACCAATACCTTACAAAGTCACTTCCGAATTTCATTTTCTATTATAGAACCTCGCGTAAAGAACCCTGTTCCAGACTAAATTATTTATACACTGGCCACTTTCCCGTTAAATTATACCCTATTCTAGACCAAAACTGTGTGATTCCTATACCCTATCCCAAAATAAACTGCCTGAAAACCACACCCTTCACAGCGGCGCATACCCATATAACATATATATGGAGTGCACCCCCCTGGGTAAAACATGACTGCAGTTCTCATGATAAATGTATTTTTGAAGATATCCCTGTGATTCCTGACCTTGAGGATGTACAAGAGGAGGACATGATGACGCAGATTGCAGCTCCACCTAGGTGTGTTAACAATATGTTACGTTTGGAACCTATTTCAATCAGTGGTTAGTTGTGTGAAAATTTTTCCTTTCAAACATCACTTAGCGTCGTAAAGACGGCGTCCTATGGATTTGCTGTTATTTCAAGCATCCAGCATTAGGGCATTAGGGCCCGTCCACATTACGCCAGAGGAGTTTGAAAACGGAGGTTTCACTTTGAATACGCATCAAATGTTTTCCGTCCACACTACGCCAGAAGAACTTAAAAATGCAACAATGACCGGTCATTTTTGTGCCTAGTGCTCGTAGAGCTCAAGGCACTATGTTATCGTGCATACGTGTGCGTCCGTAACACATGCTGTTCGTGTATTATGTCATGAAGTGTCCTCCCTTTAAGGTTTTTTTTTGGCGACGTGTAATATACCATGAAGTGTCCCCCTTCACTTCATAGAGGCCTTTTGCTCATAGAGCTCAAGGCACCATGCCATCGTGCTTACGGTTGTGTGCGTAACTCGGGTGCCTAGTGCTCGTGGAGAACTCGTGTTTCTCTCGTATTCTTTCGCCAACAACTCGAGACCACTTTCGAGCTGTGTTCGTTTGATTTTCGTATCCCGAGAAGACATGGCGTAGATGGCAACTTTTTGCTACGATCGCTCCATGTGCTTATGTTGACGACGTTGGTAAGTTTTCTTTGTTTTGATTTAGGCAAGATGTAACTCAGCTGTCGTCGAAATGACCTTTTTCGAATAGTTTTTGCCTCTGAGTAAATAAAAATATCTGATTACCATCACGCCAAACGCACCCTATGCAAACAATGTAATCTGATTCGCTGACTTCGCAGGGATATATAACTTCTCCGTTAATTTAAGATTATAGCTCCAAACATCGGCAAAAGTAAAATCTATTCCTTAACATTCCAGCTTCATAGTGTTAAAATTTGCGTGAAATCGAACAAAACCAGCACTAATAAGAATTTTTTGTCACCCATCTGTCAACACTTGCAGGCAACCGAAATACACAATACACATCCCGACGTTTTGGTCAACAAAATCCAGAATTATGACCTAGAAGGTGAAAGGTGAATGGGAAGATCTTTTTCGAACTATTCTTATGTGATTCAGACGAAAAAATGATGTCGGCGGGCTACTAAAGACACAAAAATGAAAACAGAAATAAGCTTATCAGATAAGCCGATAATTATTCAAACTTCGATCAAATAAACATTCCTCTGCAGCATTTTCAAGATTTCTACACCGAGTATAAACCAGAAGACATGTAGATGGTTTAGTTATGAATTGTTACAGTTGATACTTACTTATTTCCCAATAAAGTTTCTTGTTATTGTTGTATCATGTAGTCAATGCGCATGATACTAGTTTTCATATCACTAGGCACATGTAGTCAACGACTGCCTATTTTTTTATTTGTGTTTGAGGAAAACTCGGTCAGGGAAATCGTTTTCGAAAAGCTCCGTTTCGAAATGTTTTCCGTCCACTCCGGCGTTTTCAAATTTCTCTGGCCTAGTGTAGGCGCTGACTTAGTCAGAAGTGAAAGTAGGTCACGTGATAGAGGGTTGGCTAACTTGGTTCTCTCTAGCCTCTTACGCAACCTGGGCATGTCACGCAATCCGTCCTCCGGAGGAATGCGTGACGAGTTATGAGAACATCTGCGTACGGGGCTAGGTTTTTTCTCTTCAAGCAATTTTCTCCAGATTCTTTCAGTTTTACTTCAAATTACGCCTGAATCACACGCGCCCACACACTGGTTTTAACCTTTCGTAATTTTATGTTGCATTTAGCATAGAAGTAAATACATTGTGTTGTTCTTGTTCTCAATAACAGCGTTCAAGTGAATCGAGTGGCGACATACAAGGAACTGGACAGTTATTTTCAGAAACAGTCAGCTCTCTTTAATGTTAACTTATTGGTGAGTGCTAAGAAGACGGAAACAACACAAGTTGTAATCCATCAAATATTTTCGCTCACGTGTGATTTGTCTAAAC
>OZ026607.1:16477121-16494621 GCA_964020085.1 Micromussa lordhowensis | reverse complement strand
TTAGCACGTGGACTAACTAAAAACATTTTAAATCAAGTTATTGGAGACGAACGACGACAGGAGATATATTTATGAATCTAGAGCCGGCAAGTTAGGAATTTCTTTTTCGTTTTGATCTCATCAAAGAAGCCGGCCCTTGAAGTTCAAAGATATGTTTTTATTTCTTTTTGCCAGAAATGTTCAAACGATTCGCAGCCTTGTATCTTTCTTTTTCTCTTTTTGTAAATATTAATGCTCGGAAAAGCCACGTGTACTCACTCCAAACACGAGTCAATACAGCAGTTTTAATATAATGTTAGTACGCGTGATTGCAACGTGCCAGATTGTAATTTTTCTGCACGTTCCTCTATACATTCCTGTATACATTCGTGTTTCTTTCAGTTTTCTGCACGTTCCTCTATGACAGAAGGTCCTGCGAGATCTAACAGTCAAATGTCTGAACAAATAAAACGAAACGAACAAAAATATGAAAAAACGAATTTGTTTGCATTTGTTTTCATTTGTTTTCTGTCGTAATATGCTAACAAGTGAGAGTGAGAGATTTCACTTTATAAGTTTGGCAACTTCCAATTAACGTGTTGATTCGGCGGAATTTTCCTTTCCTTTTCCGGTGCAACTCCTGTCAGCTTGCCTTAAATTTAAGCAAACGTGAATGCCAGATGGTAATTTTTCGGAAGAAAAAGGTGCAAGGGTTGAACAGAACACGGAGCTTTGAATCAGTACAAAGCCCAGTTTCGGTACACGGTATTTCCTTCAAGACTTAACAATATTGAATTAAAATTAGTCTAACTACCTAACTAAAAAATCACTAATAACTACTACAATCAAAGAAAAGATAAGAAAACCTGCTTTACAAGGAAGCCGCGTATAAAAGCAAAATAAAACTTACATACGACTTCTATCAAAATCAGAATTCTTCAACTTAGATCTAAATATATTAAGAGAGGGCGACTGTCAAATATCCCAGGATAGACTCTTCCACAGTACAGCTCCGCTGTTGAACAGACTTCTTTTAGTGTGGGGCTGTGCAGTGGCGGATCCAGACCTTGAGCTAAGGGGGGGGGGGGGGGGGGCGGTGGGGGCCGGTCTTGATTTACTTGCCATGGCGGCCATTTTCCCTTTAATCATTTCTTCTTTTTTTACCCAAAATAAGGGGGACCCGGGCCCCTCCCCTAGATCCGCCACTGCTGTGGGATGGCAAGCGAACAGTCACTACCTCTTAGTTTATTAAGTTAACGTATCGGAACGAAAGACAAAGTGCGGACTAAAATAGTCCGGAACCATATCAGATTATTTACAATCTTATACATCATTACTGATTTATCAACAAGGCGTTGACGGTCCAGCTTACCATCCGCAACAATTCAGCAGTGCTACGATCGTAATTTGAAAAAGTTATGACGCGTGCAGCACGATTTTGTAACTTCTGTAACTTTTGAGAAAGATTTCTTAGAACAGGATCCCCATACAGAGCTGCAGTAATCGAGATGAGGTTGGACTAAATAACAATTAATCCATGAGCCCGAGTTGGATATGAAGTGATAAAATAACCAACGAGCGCCTAGCGCGAGTTGGTTATAATCACTTCATATCCAACAAGGGCGAATGGAATAATTGTTTTAGTAAATTCTCAAACCGGGTTTTGCCGCCGATTTTTATTTCGGCCATTATAGAGGGCTGAAGTTGGAAAATTTTTAAACTTGGCGCACTATTTTCCATATGACGTAAAACTCCGACTATTGGCTCATAGTCGGAGTTTTTTAGCCAATCCAAAAGCTAGAAATGCAATAGTCGGAGCTGAGAATTTACTAATGAATTGTAGATGGAAGTAGAGTCTTATATAGGACCGAATACCTAATACGTTTAATGGCGCTTATACCAGAAGCAATCTTTTTAGAAAGCTCGCTGATATGTAAGTAAGTAAGATTTTCATCAATGTGTACACCTAACGATTTTGCAGTCGAGACTTGCTTTATCGGAAACTGGTTGACTGTGGCAGTGGGATTCGCTGTAGAATTTAATAATCTTTGCTTAGAACCAATCAGTGGGAATTCTGTCTTTGTCATATTTAAAGTTAGTTTGTTGGCTGCAAGCCACACAAATTCCCTCCAAATCAAAATTATACAGTTATTTATTTCATCAACATCACTACCAGCAAAAGTAGTACTAGTATCATCAGCGTACATCCTTGGTTGGGAATGCTGGAGACAATCAGACATCATTTATATATAATAGAAATAGAAGGGGCCCAAGAATCGTTCCCTGTGGAACACCACAGCGAAGGAACATTTTAGACGATTTATTCCCATTTACTAAACATGTTTGGGGTCGGCTTTTTAAATAAGAGCAGAACCATTGGTTTGCGAAAACCCTGAATACCATAAGCTTGTAGCTTTGAACGAAGAATAGTGTGGTCCACAGAAGGCCTTCTTAAGATCTAAAAATACAACCACGATCGATGTCTAAAGACCAGTTATCAGTCGCTTCAATCAAAGCAGTAACTGTAGAATGAAGCGAGCGAAAACCAGATTGGTGTCTACTGAAAAGATTGTCAAATTAACAAATTGACGTCAGTTTTTCATGCGTCTGTCCTGTTATTGATCATAAATTTCGTCATCACATTGTCAAAGTAGCTGTGGATCGCCGAGTGGATCCGCAAACTACTTTGACAATGTGATGACGAAATTCATTGTCAATAACAGGACAGACTCATTAAAAACTGACATCAATTTGTTTTTTACGATAACAAATGGTCGAATTGCCCGCTCTCGCTCGCTGACGCGTAGCACAAATTTCAAATTCATGTGTCTGTCCGCATATTGACGATAAAAATTAGCCAATGAGCGCGCGAGAATTTCTGCAGTTATCATAAAAACTGTTTTTTCTTGACTAATCGGGTAAATATTTCATTTGAACAGAAAAAAATCAGAAATCTTCTACGCTTACCGGTCGCAGATTGCCTCCGCAAGATGTGTCACGTGGAGAAAAACTGAAATTCATAAATATTTCTTCTCTCGTTTGCCAAGTTTGTCTCCATGTCAAGTTCTCTAATTTTCAAGTCATGGGGTTATAAAGATGACCGAGTTGACTCCAAAGAGAATTTCCATAGCGGACGAGCTACCTGCCAGAGTACATACGGAATAAAGATTCAAAAGCGCTTCTAAGTACACACTTTTAATTTGATCAATTCAGAAGCTACCCAATGTAACATGGTATTTTCTGAGTTTTTAAATCATGCATTAGTATTTCCTTATGCGGTCCGAAGAGTATAAATAATTGCATACTATTAAAAGAATCTCGACTAAAATCTATGGCACTTGCCTTCTTGAGGTTTGAGTTGGACTATAAATTGAATCAAAAAAAATTCCACTATTGGTAAAACTCTCAAATACATCGTCTTTTTCTACAAGTTTAAGAATCAAACTAAAAACAGTTTAAATATTCACTCGCGCGGCGTTATCTTTCCAAAGTCTAATCGGCGCTTTCGTATTCTACGATGACATCATCGGAATCGTCGGCCAACTTCGTGGCTCCATTCGGCAATTTGCTTGTCTCGTCGTTGTCTTCTTCGGACTCCACAATGACGTCATCAGAATCACGTGATGCTGTTTCATCTTCGTCGCACTTGCCGTTTACGGAATTGACGTCTGTTTCTCTTTTAGACTCAGCAGTGACATCGGAACTGTGTGAAACTTGGCGGTTTTGTTCCGAATCGAAGAGTTTCCTTCGGACATCGTCGGAAGGGTTCGGAGAACCGACTTCTGCGGAGGTTGAGGCGGCTTTTTTCTTCTTAAGTGATTTATCGACTGCTGGAGTTGACGGGACGTAATATTTGTCCCCGCATTTAAAAGTAGGTACAAGCTTCGCCATTACCTTGAACGGATGGGAGGTTTTTGCCTCTGTCTCGCTTTCTGTTGTCAAAATCACGCGCACTTGATTAAAGATCTTCACATCTTGTTCTTCTTCGTAAGTAGCCTCAGTTGTTTTCAACTTGACGCTCCAAAGCAAACACATCTCGGCTGGTTTTCCCTTCACGCCTTTGGTAAAGGTGAAGCTTTTCACTCCGGGGCAGAACCTCAGATAAACCCGCTTGACCACACCCAGTTCTGGGACAAGAACGTCCAATGATTGGTCCATCAGATTCAGTACCATTCCGTCCTCCTCAAGTGGGCCGCTTTCACGCACAAAAATACCAAAGAACAGTTCATTGCTAAGCTCACTCGCTCTCTTCGCTGCGAGCTTGCGATCATTGCAATGTTCCGCTATCATATCGACAATCGCTGGCTCTTGATTCAGCGGTTGATCAATTCCAAGGCTCGCGGCCAGGAGCCTGTGCACAACTATATCCGGGTATCTTCTTATTGGGGACGTAAAGTGCGTGTACAGAGGAACGCTCAAGGCGTAGTGTCCATATTCGCCTTCCTCTACGGACCCCGTGCAAAAATACTCTGCGTTCTTCATGGGGCGCATGGTCAGGTTTACCAAAACTTCACGCTCAGGGGAGCCCAGGGGAAATTGTGCCAGAGATTCGTGGATGGTTTTCGACGACGTACAGTTGAAGTTGATTCCAAAAGACTTGCACAACTCGAGGAGATCGTCCAGTTGTCTCTGGTGGGGTTTAGGATGACGCCTCAGTAGAGCGGTCTCTGGGTAAGAGGTGTAGATGTGATGAGCCACCGCCATGTTGGCCAGCAGCATGAACTCTTCAATCAGCTTGTTCGCATCTCGCTGTTTGTGCACGTGGTAGCCATTGGGCAAACCTGTTTCTTGATCCAGATCAAACCGGATTTTCACTTGATCGAGGCGCAGCGCACCATTTTCAAAACGATTGCGCCGCAGACGTATAGCGAACTTATGAAGCTGGTTCACTTGCGCTGAGATTTCCTCCACGCTCGCGCCGTCTGAAATTGGTGGCAGCTCGTTTGGATTCCACTTTCGGTTTGGTTTGTCGATCATATCTTGGGCGTGTTCGTAGGCCATCTTAACACGCGAGCGAATGATGCCTCTTCCTTTCCACTCGTCTAAGATTTCTCCTTTATCAGACATTTTCCAAACAACAGAGAATGTCAAGCGATCTTCACCCGGGTTTAAACTGCACAGCTCCTCGCACAGGCGGCGCGGGAGCATGGGCAACACTTTCTGGACCATATATGTGGAAGTTGCTCTTTCTACGGCCACATCGTCCAGGGCAGTCCCTCGGCGAACGAAGAAGCTGACATCGGCGATGTGGACTCCAACTTCGAAGAGGCCATCTTCGAGTTTCTTGCAGTGTACTGCATCGTCCAGATCTCTGGCTGTGAGAGGATCGATCGTGAAGACGGAGTCTTCACGAAAATCTCTTCTATATTCCAACTCCTCTTCGGGTATCTTCCAAGGTGTTTCCTGGGGTAAACACGCCAAAGCCTCGTCAGAAAAGGGCCCTGAATCAATCCCGTACTCCAGAAGGATCCCTTCCGTTTCCGGTTCGATTTCACCCGCCTCGCCCAGGCTTCGCGCGATGGAGCCGATCGCGAGGAAAGAATCTTTTGAAGAGGTCTCGGGCCAACTGATAATACGCGCCACAAACAGCGTGTTTTCGAAGTCACGTGGTCTGTCAAAGAATCCTGGTGGGCAGTTTTCGCGCGGGATACGTATCCTTGGCAACCGAGTGTCAACTGGGGAGAAGAGTCCATCAGGGCATTCTTTAGGGTGTTGGAAGGGTTTTAAATGCCCGGAAGCAACACGTGAGTGTTTCTTCTCTATGATATACACTACCTTTGCAGTTTTCTGCAAGTACTGCTCTGGAAGTTCCTCGACAGTGATGTGAGAACTCTTGGAGGGTGTTTCAGCTGGTCCATCCCCGTTGCTAATAGACATCTTATCAAAATTCAATGTCACGTTATCGACGTGAGCGTGTTCTTGATCCGGCTTCCCCAAAGTCAAACCGTTATAATCCAGCTCTCCCTTCATGATCTTCCAATCATCTCTGGGTAAAATTTCCAGCGTGACCACGTCGCCATTAAGAGCCCTGTTACGTCTCAACATTCCCTCTATCAGCACATCTCGCCCCAGTCCCGGCACAGTTACCCAGGCTATCTCGTAGTTTCGTGGGTTTATCCTCAATACACCTTTAACAAGCTCGCCTCTCTTCAATCCAGCCGAGACTTTCTCCACAGACCAGAATTGCTCGTACAGAGGTCTCCGTTTGTTACCTTTGGTCTTAAGCGTACTGTGAGGTGAATTTCTTACCCCAGATCTTTCATGCGACCTTGGCGTCGTCTGATTTACACTTCTTGTCTCTTGGTGGTGATTACTGTTTAGCGGTTTATTGTGAAGCGGGCTCATGTCTCCGGTAGTTTCGGGGCCTTCGCCATGAAATTTATCCGCTTTTCTTCGCCTGTTTCGCTTCTTTTTCCCGCTGCTTGAATTCTCAAGAGTCGGCGTATCATGCCGTTGTTCGCTATCGCCTTCCGCTGCGAGGTTTGCGCTCAAGCCGTCTCCCTTTGCCATGTCTTCTTGCACTTGTACTTGCACTGGCGATGTTTCTTCCGGCCTCAACTGTGCACTCTTTCCTCGTCTTCTTCTCGATCTTCTCTTTTTCTTGTTGTCCGTTCGATCCTGACCCGCGCTTGGAGCTGATTCAGCTGAATGAACACGATCTTCTTCTACTTTGTCAGCGCAATTGTTCAACTGTTCGGCTGATTCAGGAGAAGTTGTTTGGGTTACATCACTCTCCTCCGCTATTGCATCACAATCAGTGGTACATGCTGACGCGGCACTTGCAGTTTCAGAATTTCGTTTTTTCTTCTTTCGCCTCTTGCGTTTCTTCTTTTGACTTTGAGCTGCACCGCCAACAGCTTCCACCTCTTCATTTTCTCGGCCATCCGCGGGCTGATTTTGTGTTACTTTCGCTTGTGTAGCGCGTGGGCCGAGATCATAACTTGTAGTACTTGCACGTGCATCGGTCTCCTCTGCACGAGCATTGTCCGCAACCAGCTTGATACAGTCTGTAGCTTCCACTACCTCTTCCTCTCTTTCCTCGCCGCTTTTCTCTAGTTCTTTAGCATTCAAATCCATTGACAATACCTTGCTGATCTCGCACCAAGCTAAAGTGAAAGTGGACAATGACATATAAGAGCCTGCTGCACTTAAGCCAAAAATTGGCATTTAATTAACACAATACATTATGTGTTACCTTAATGAAATATCTGGCGTTCCAGCATCACCTCAGGTGTTAGAAAAAAGAAGAAACTTGAGGAATTATCTAGCCTTCGTTCCTTCCGCCATCTTTGTTTTTGTTTCGCCCTTCCCATGGGTCACTACTCTCCCCCAAGGGGATCACGTGATTATTCCAAAGGAAAACAAGATGGCGGACACTGCATGCACACAAATGACATCTGATGAAGCCAATGATCAAGTCTTCCATAGCTAGTTCGCTCTCTCTGATCTGATATTGATGAGCCAATATTCAAGGAACCAAGATGAGTGCAGACTCACAAACGCTCCAAGCAAAGTATCAGAAACTGGCTGCAGAATTTGCGAAGGTTTGTTTCGCCTGTGTTGCCTCAAAATAAGGAAACATCATTTTAAGGGTCGTCAAAATAAGTTATCTATATGTACAAGTAATTAAACTTAAATCTTGTTTTGCTTACTTGTGTACAGCATTTCAAAATTAATAATCTAAAGTAGAATTTTATTGTTTTTGTTTTGTTGCTAAGTAATTCTAGTAATGTATGAGAGGCAGTAGGAATCTTTAATGTAACGTGATCCCAATTGCGAATGTCTGTTAAAAATTAACTTACAAGGAATAAGTTTAACGTATTTAATTTTTCGTATCTCTAATATGTGAATGGCCCCTGAATTTGTCTGTTTTATGTCATTGATTTGCCATTCTTAAGGAAGAAGACATTACCTGCAATATGGTAGTGGGACAAAGTACCATTTTCTCCTTTCCCCTGAAATTATATAATTTGTAAATAGTTGTTTCATAAAATATCCATACCTTCTTCATGGAAGGTTTTTGGTTTGAAACCCTTTCCTCTCCCCTCCCCTCCACCTCATAATTTCCTTTGAAAATTTTGACTTGTGAGACCTTGCTTCTACCCCTTTGGAGAAATTTTCCATTGACCTTCCATGGGGTCGTTATGGCCATTAACAGTAAATGCACATTCAGTACACTATTAGAAGGTAACAGGGGATCAGCAAGAGAGAGGCTGCATTCTCTGAACTCTAGGCGATGACCCCATGCCTTAAAATGCTTTTTTAATCAAAGGCTCATTTTCATCCTTGATGCAACATGGTCGTTTGTTTTCGTTTTGAAACTGATCTATTGTTAGATGACGCACTCTGATTGCAATCTATTTTTATCGGCTTGCATTCGACGGGAAACATTCAAAGCTTTGTGCGGTGTTAGTCTGTGCCACATTGCCTTGTTTAATTCCAGTTATAAGTATTGGTTCTTCATGGAAGTGAATTGATCCATTAACAGCGATGAATACCAGCAACGAAACGTTTATGGGTCGTTAATCGATGTTATACACACCACCAGATGTTTGTGCCAAGCCATAGTATGTCGTACATTCTCGCATATGACGCATCAGACATACAGAGTATTGTAGAAATACCAGCAACTGATGAGATCCACATGGAGGATCGAAACCATGGTCTTGCCTGAACTAAGCCGGACAATGGCATATACAACACGCAACACAGTCAACAGACTTACGCGTAAACAGCTACAGCTTGAATCATGTGGTGTCAGAATGAACAAAAGGAGGAATACACCTATACATCGAGCTCGAGAAACATAAGCTCGATCAGATGTATGCAAGCAATATAATAACATCTCTAGACAAATGTATAGGTTTCTCGAAGTTAAGCTATGGTGCCTCCGAAGAAAAACGTATAAGGACAAATATGACATCCGTGATAAGAATCTCCATGCAGTTTTCATCAAACGGCCAGGCCCGGCGTCACAATATATAATGCAAGTAAGCAACATGTTCACGGTAAATTTCATATTTTGTTCCTCGAAAGCAAATTCTTGGAGACATATCTTGCATTAGAAATGAGCCTAAACAATTTTTTTTTTTTTTTTTTTTTTTTTTAATTATTTTTTATTATTTTGACCATTCATTTACACTGTTACAATTTTACATTCACAGATATATTAACAATCTTACGCAGTTACACTATTGTTAGCTTAAGAAACTAAACAAATTAAAAAAAAAAGAAAAAAAATGAAAAACAGGATAGAAGGCAAAACGGCTTAAGATCTTTTTAAATTATTAACCTTTTCATTTAAATATCCATTTCTTTTCAAAGAAGTTTTTCTTATTTGTTTTTCTTTCAATTTCATATTTGATAGCTATCTTGTTCTGATAACCTTGTATTTTAGGGTGTATTTGTTTTCTTCTGCAGTCCCATAAAAACAGTTTTCCAATAATAATAAAGTAATTTAGTAGTGTATGTGAAGGGCATTGTGTTGAAAGCATTCCAAATAAAACATTTTCCAAAGTCAGGTGAACTACCTGATTTGACAAGCGGAACCAGCACAATTCGAAATCATTCCAGAACTGTCTAGCATAAGTGCATTGGTAAAGCAGGTGATAAAGCGTTTCTCGCTCGGCTTCGCAGAAAGTGCATAAGTCATCAGCTCTAAAGCCAATTTTACACAATTTCGTGTTTGTGTAGAGTATATTGTTAAGGATTTTATACTGAAAAGCCTTAACATAGGATTCTAGTGCAACAGAGTGAGGTAAAATAAAGGATTCCCTCAATAGATCATCTGAGATATTAAAGTCGCTTTTCCATTTATGAACAATGTTGGGAGGCTGTGATTTCTTCATAACAAGTAAGGAGTAATAATCTCTCGATTTCTTTCTCTTTGCATCAAAAATGTTGTTATTTATTTGAAGCGAAGAAGGCGTTAGTGTATAAATATAATTACGATCACCTTTCAAAAAATCAGGTATTGAGTGTCGAAGACCTGCCCATTGTAAAAAGCTAATTTTACTAATTTTATTTAAAACGTAACTAAAGGAATCATTAATATTCAAATCGAACCGGAGATCATGGATGTGAGTGATTCCGGAGTCAAAATATTTTTTGTAATAGATAGGCTTTTTATCTATTCTAATTTCTTTATTATTCCAAATAATATTTGTCCAATTCAAGTCTGTAGCGAAGGTTTCACGAAATTGTGACCACCATAGAAGAAGCTCTCGATAAAACTGGGAAGTGATTGTATAGTCGTTAACATCATAGTTACAATTTAAAAAGAACAGTCCTCCAAACGTTTTCAATTGGTGTTGTAAGTACCGCTTCCATGTTCCGTCATTTGCGTTAAATATTCGTTTAAGCCATGCCAATCTCAGAGCTTTAACCATGCTCTCCAAATCAATCATTTTTAATCCACCTTCCCCATAATCATTTATTGTTGAAACACGCGTTACTTTATCTGTTCCATTCCATAAGAATTTGAATAACAATTGATTTAATTGTTTCACCAGCTCATTGGGTGTTGGCAGAAGTGAGCATACATAAACAAATTTGGGAATTAGAAAGGATTTTATTATTGTCACTTTACCAAGGATTGAAAGACCTCTGGAAGACCAAATGTTTATCAGTTTTTTAATACTATCCAGTCTTTCGATGAAATTCTTTTCTTTGAGCAGCTTTAGGTCATATGTAAAGTATACTCCGAGAGCTTTTATTGGTTCCGTAGGCCATCTAATTCCAAAAGGTTCTGTTTTATTTTCTTTGGAAGCTCCGATCCACATACCCTCAGTTTTTGTGCAATTAATCTTAAGGCCCGAAATGTCCTTGAAAATGTCCAACAATTCAAATAAACTTTTGGCCGAGTTCATATCCGAGAGCACTGCAGTAGTGTCATCCGCGTATTGCAATAACTTTGTTTCCTCATTCTCGATAGAGATTCCTTTTATATCCTTATTTTGACGAATGGCAATTGCAAGAGTTTCCACAACTACTATAAAAAGATACGGCGAGAGTGGATCACCTTGCCGGACTCCGCGTTCAAGCACAAAATAATTTGAAGCAGTTCCATTATTTATAGTACAGCTCTGTATGTTTTTATAAAACGTTTTAACCCAGTTAAGAAAGTTAGGTCCGAAATTAAAGGATTCAAGACATTCGAGAAGAAAGTCCCATTCCACGCTATCAAAAGCTTTTTCAAAATCAATAAAAATCATTAGTCCTGGAATATTCTCTTCAACAGTATAATCCATTAAATCATAGATAGATCGAATTGTTTCGCCTATATAACGATCTTTAACGAATCCTGTTTGATTGTGATGAATAATCTCTGGTAACACATTTTTAATTCTCGAAGCGATTACTTTGGACATTATTTTTGCATCTACGTTGACTAGCGAAATTGGACGCCAGTTTTCAAGGAATGCGCGGTCTTTTCCTTTCTTCTCAATTAGAGTAATAACTGCTTGTTTTTGGGATGAGGACATCTCACCTTTATCAAAGCACTCATTCACACATCTTATGAAACTATCACCAATTAGAGGCCAAAATTTTCTATAGAATTCAATAGGGATGCCATCATTCCCTGGTGTTTTATTGTTGTTAAAAGAATCTAGAAGGCGAAAACATTCCTCGGATGTAATTTTACCCTCACATGTGATTTTCTGTTCCTCCGAAAGTTTTGGAATATTTAATTCACTCAAAAAAGCGAGTCTTTTTAAAGCAATATTCGGATCATTGTTACCAGTTTTATACAAATCATGATAGAAACGCTCTTGTTCCTTTAGAATATTAATTGGATCCGTATTAATAGCACCGTTTATGTAAAGTTTCCGTATGTGTTTCTTTACATGATTCCTTTTTTCCAGATTCAAGAAATATTTAGTACTTTTTTCTCCCTGTTCATGCCATCGAGCACGTGCGCGTATTATTATTCCTTCTGTTTTCTCTTCGTAGAGCGCCTCTAATTTTTCTCGAATTGTGTGATAGTGAGTAATGTTAGAATCACTTGTGTTTTTTTCTAATGCTTCCTTTGCTTTGTTTAGTTCCTTTTGAAGAGTTTTTTCCTCAACATCTCTTTCTTTCGCTTTCTTTTTTGAGTGTGAAATAGCGAGACGTTTAATGTTATATTTAATCCAATCCCAGGTTGAACGGTCGTCTGACAATTCCTTTTGCCCTTCTGCAATCCAAATTGGGATCATTTCTGTGACACTATTTACATACTCTTCATCAACTAACAGAGAGCAGTTCATTTTCCAATATCCCGAACCTCTTAGTTCGGTTGCCAATTCTTCTATATCTAAAGTAATTGCATCATGATCTGTTCTAATTGCGGGAATAATATCAGTTGATTTTACACGGTCATTTAAATTGTTTGAAATTAACCAATAGTCTAAACGGCAAAAGATTTTGGGAGATTTTTGGCTCCACGTATAACTTCTTGTGTTTGGGTTCTTAATTCTCCATATGTCTACTAAATCAAGCTCGTTTTGTAAACAGTCAATACATTCCACAACTGATTTTCGTTGATTTAGATTTCCTCCTTTTTTATCACGAGCTGGATTGAGGGGGCAGTTAAAATCGCCTCCCATAATTATCTTTTCCTCGGTGTCCAGATTTTCCTTTCTCAATATATCAAGTAGATTGTTTACGAATTCTATTTGATCTTTGTCTTTGTTTGGAGCATAAATATTTATTAAAACATACCTTGAATCTTTTATATCGGCTGTTAAAATTATATAGCGTCCCATGGGGTCCACGAGTGTATGCTGTATTTTGCAATCAAAACCGTTTTTTATCAAAATTGCCACTCCACGTGAATTGAAGCTACCGTGACAGGCAATAAGCTCTCCGCCCCATTCATTTTTCCATTGAACAATTGATTCAGCAGTGGAATGAGTTTCTTGTAAAAAGGTTATGTCTGCATTTCGCTTTCGGGACCAAGTAAAAATAGTTCTTCTTTTTTTAAAATTGCTTATGCCCTTCACATTAAGCGAAATCAACTTAAAAGACATCGGACTTACGGAAAGTAACATTGGGACTGCAGAATCCATTAATCAACAGAACAAAAGATGATAGCAGGCAATATAAATACATGCAAACCACAAATGCAAGAAATAAGCAATTTGAAAACAAACGATTCGCCGATGTTGCTCGAACTAAATGTATGATGCTGGTAAACCTATAGGGGAAAAAAAGATTATACTCAAAACGGAAAAATAGGAGAACGATATCACAAATGCAAATAATAACTAAGATTACTAAAGAACTAATGTGATAGCAAGTAAACAAAAAAGGTTTGACGAGCGATCGAACAAGCATAATCTAATACGGTGTGTTTGCCTCCTGAAACCGGTCGTCAGTTGTAGTTTAATAAAAGGAAATTGATGATGATTGAATAATGTAGTATATCTAGGTCTGTTCATTTTTCCTTACACCAACGACTTATGAGTGATTAAAGGATACGAGGTAAACAGTCATAGTATAATCAGGTTGCCAGTTCTTCTAAATCCCAAGCCTCATTGATTCTACGTGGTCTGGACTCCTCAGTTTTCCGGACAAAAATTTTCCCCTCCACAGTCCAAACTCGATAAATCTTGTTGGCTCTTTTCATTTTTCTTGCCTTAGCCAGAATTTCTTGTCTGTATTGTGTAAGGTTCTCGTTTATGAAAATTCTTCCTTCTGTATCTCCCTGTGTTGACCCGATGATCTCTGTAGTATTCGCTTCTTTTAAATTAAATCTGCTTTTGTAAAATTCTCGTCTCTTCTTGTATGTAGTGAAGCGAACAATTATGGGTTTAATGGCTGGCGACTTTCGGTACAGTCGATGTACAATGTCAATGTCCTCGGTTATTACATCAACTGACATTCTTTGGCCCGTTTTGATGACAATGTCTTGCAGGTTTTCACCTTCGTATTCTGGAATGCCATGGATTTCGATATTAAATTTACGTGTATATTGCTCTAAGGCATCGTGCTCATATTCAAGTGTTTGCACTCTCTTTCCCAAGTCAAATACTTCGCTATGTAAAGCGTTGTTTGTTGAAACAAGTTTCTCATTTTGCGTTTTGAGTGCATCTACCATTTCAGCGTGAAATTGCATCGAGGTCTTCAAATTTTCCACGTCCTTTCTTAGTTCCTGATTGTCGTTTAATATCGTTGTAACATCAGCTTGTATTTTCATTAATGCTTGCCATATTTGGCTAATACTTGGTTCTTCACTCACCGATTGTAACGTTTGCGCCGACATGATGGCCGGGATATCACACCTCGTGGCGTCTGTCAAATTGGATTTTTTTGCTGCGGGAGAGCTTTCGTCGCTGGAGGACGCGCTACTTGCTTCACTCTGTTTCTTTTGTCGGTTACGCTTCCTGTTTGTCATCATATATACTGTTTGCTTTCATTTTTTTCGGCTTTAAGGAGGCGAAAAGGGCGCTCTACAGTGAAACGCGTCTGTTCGCTGTGACCATCTCGTCCCAGTCCAGAAATGAGCCTAAACAATGCAAACAATGTTTAGGCTCATTTCTGCATAAACACAGAAATGTTTAGGCTCATTTCTGTGTTTATGCAGAAATGAGCCTAAACAATGCATAAACACATGGCAAATTACAGAGGTGTCAAACTCAGCAAAGCGACATGCCGATAACAGCGGAAACTATGCAAACCTATGACCTCTAAAATTTGCTATAGCACAGTCTAACGGCTCAGCTCTACTAAAAATTTCTCTGTATAACACAACATGAAGTGCCCTTCATAAACACGAGTGAAGCAACAAAAAGGTTGAGAGACCGAACAGAGAACAGCAAATGTAGAATGTCACGAACTGTAGGAGTCGTGTAGGCTAGTCAACCTCATTTTACACTCTTCACAGGACAAAATGTATGATTATATACTGAATATGTACCAAATACATGTACTTTCAGAAATATAAAAAATGACAACAAGAAAAAGTATTTACAGCAAGAGGATGTAAGACTACTCCCTTTGAATGGCATCGAACAATGAATTAAGCAATAGAGCACTTTTCCCATGTTTACATAGCCTCATCTAAACATGAGGAGGGTTGGGAGAATTCGAGACAGTTATTCAAACCTGAGATGTAGTTAAGGGTTTGCATAACTTTCAAGAATTCTCCCAACCCTCTGAATGTTTAGATGAGGCTATGTCAACACTGAAAAAGTTCTCTATTGCTTTAATAAAATGATTCTTAAAAATAAGTGTGAATCTAAAACGTCACAACCGTGTTTACATACTCTCATCTAAACACACCTATCATCGACCAATGAAAGTGCGCGTAGTGGCTCAGTTATTTTATAAATAATATTGTGAGTGGGGCTCCTGTCGCTATGCAAAATCTCAGTTGTCACTAGTGTGTGGGCATCAATGTGACATTAGTAGTTTTTTTAGGATTGACTTGTGGAATTTTGACTGTGATGCCAATCTCTTGTTTCCTGTGATAAACCTGCTTGTTGTGCAACAGATTTACTAACTGTAACTTTAATTCATAGCAAAGAGCACAGAACACTGTTCTAAAGAAGGCTGTAATAGAGGAACAGGAAAAGACAAAGACTCTTCAGGTTATTAAGAATCATTGTAACAGGGTTTTTACTTTTGAATTCCAAATTTTTTGCAACATGTTATTTTGGCACTGTGAAATAACAGGCTAAAAAAACTGGCTGATTTTGCTAGCAATGTTACTATAGTTTTTCACTAAAAGTTTGATTGTATCATTTATGATTTTGTACTCCAGGAAACTGTACGACAGAAGGATCAGTCTATTCGGAAATATGAACAAGAGATTGACAGCCTGCAATTCAGAAATGATCAGGTAAGGGAAGCGTTTTCTAAAGTAAACATGCATTTTACTTCTTGTGCTCATTGCTCTAGGATTGTCAGCTGACATTGGACAACATGAAATTATTTGCTGATAATTTACTCTACAGAGCTACGTGTACATGTATTGTCTCAGGTTCAAGCAGTACAGCAACCAATAATATATTATTATTATGGATTACTGTTGAGTTATGCCAAATTGAATCTCAGAGTCTCTATAGTACATGTAGGCTGAGTAATAATTGAATCCACAAAGAGACATTTGAAGTCTTGCCAATCTAGTCAATGTCACTTAAACAAGGGAAAATCTCATCGCAAGTTTTGGCCTTATATTTTGGTAAAATGGTTTTAGCAACCCAGGCCCCAGATATCTTGCTATATCCAGCACTGCCTGGTCTCCGTAGATCTCTTTAGCCAGTCTAAGGTTGCCACATTGAGTGCAAAGTCTAGCACTGGAGGACCATAATCTTTCTATTTATAACAAGAGGCCTAGAGGCCTTAACGCGGATGCTGTTTAGTGATCATTATTGGTTTGTGTGCGAAGAGTGAGGCCCAGTTAACGAAATAAGTGAAAATGCTGAATGTTTTTTTGTAAAGGAAAGAGAAGCCTTAGTTGTCATGATTGGTTTTCGATTGAGTTGAGTTGAATCGTGAACAGTTAGAGAGTTCAGCTGAAAACTTTCATTATGGACAGCGCATTAAAGACGAGCAACATATCTTTTGAGGACTTTTATTCACATAATTATAAAGCCGCTCAAATTTAGCTTCGGGCTATCTGCACAACCTCGGCCATTGAATTTTTGTGGCAAAAAGTCAGCTGGGCATTTTTTCTAGCTGAAGATTTCCAAGCCCCTCACAAGCAAGGAAAGCAAAGATTTGGCTTTTGTGACAGTTCGCTTTTCCTTTGTGCACGACCGTCACGACATAAACTTGCGGTCACACGATCTTAAAAAATCGGGAAAAGAAAACAAGTAAATACACGAGTGAAGGAAATTTTTCACATATAAGAAAGCTCCTGATGACCTGTTGATCTTAGCTTGATAGGAGTCACATAATGAGAAAAATTCAGAGATTTCCCTTTACGCGAATTAGGCCAGGCTTTACGCGTATAAAATGTCAGAGAATAGTAAACAAACAATTTAATACCGTAAAGCCAGCAAATTCTTGGGATAAATATCTTGAAAATCTCATTTCAGTACAGCACTTATACTGGAAAAGAAACAACACCTTTTCGTTCAGAAATAGATGAAACGACCTCGAGCAAAAAACACGCTCTTCTTACGAGAGAAAAGAAATCGAAACGCTAGTAATTTTCCGACCGCTATTTGCATAAGTATCCCCTGATTCGATCAGAACGCATGGATGCTCTCGAATCAAACATATTGTTTTCTATCATTCTGAACACTTTATTGCGAATTGTACCCCATGTTTTCTACGAGCCGTACAGTTCTCTCTCGGCTTGCTATGTATGGTACGGGGTTTTGCTCGTTCCTAAAAATAAATGCTTGTTTCTTAACACGCCGCTGTCTGATCTGGAATCGTAAACAACACACATTTGGGACATTTGCTCGGGCGTTCGAAACGGAGCCGTTCAGGTTTAGGTCTTTCAAGTCGAAGCAATTCGTAAATAAATTAAGCTCGAGACAACGAAAACCAAGTATATAATAACCAAACAAGAGGCTATTTCGATGGT
>OZ026607.1:16454621-16474621 GCA_964020085.1 Micromussa lordhowensis | reverse complement strand
TTATTATCAATAACAGGACAGACGCATAAAAAATTGTCGTCAATTTGTTAAATTGATCTGGTAGGAATTTTTTTTTTATGTGTCTTTGATTCATATCCAGTTGTACATGAACAAAGGAATGTGGGGGAGTTATCCCTGTATTCCTGTCATATTTGAATTTCACTCTGTCAGAGAATCAGTGTCTATGAAGCAAAATCCCCAGCAGCAGATGTTAAAAACAGTTTTGTCTCTTTCAAGAGGAATTCAATCACCTAGTAAACAGCAACTTAATTAATTCAGAAATCGGGTACTTCCAGTCCAGACTCACTTGCGAATCGTTAATGGAATAATGTCTACACAGCTTATAGAAATGTTCGGCAAGGGATTAAGTGTGTCGATCATGTTATTTCTTATTAATATTATTATTAGATATTATGTTATGTAGCAATTATTGAATGAGGTTGAGTAGGATATAAAGAATTTTGCAGAACAAGGAGGGTGTTATCCACAGAGGCCGAAGGCTGAGGTGGATAATACCCTCCGAGATCTGCAGAATTCTTCATATCCTATGAAACCCAAATTCAATAATTGCTTTATTATTCATTCATAATATTTCCCCGTTCTTAAAGGAGTTTTGCCATTTCGCTCTTTGTTTTTTCGCTCACTTAAAATAACATAATATCGTCCCCGGGTTTTCTCGGTCAACGATTCAATAATCTGCAGCTGGCTGCACTTTTCTCATCATTTTTACGTCATTGGTTCGATAATCTGAAGCGGGCTGCACTTTTGACATCATTGATTCAATATGGCGAAGATTCATTCCAAATTTGGTTGTGGTAAATTATGCATGTTGTTTTAATCAATCAGAAACAGGGAAATATTTTGAATGAATAATAATATACAATATTTATATTCTAAACTAAAATGTTGTTCTTAAGGCTAAACTTCATAAGACAGAAGAAGAATTAAAAGTAGCAAGTTTGAAGGCAGAGAAAAGGTAATTAGAAGTTAAAGCATACTCATGTTCTTCCATTAAATGATTTGATATCTGCTCATTATTTTTGTCCGTGACAATGATGTATATATAACAAAATGTGTTCTTAATTTTACAGCCACCAACAGCTGAAGCTTTTGCACAGGGAAATGACTTCAAGATATGGTAAGACAGTACATAATACGACACCAGATAATCTGCGATCAAGATTTGTTTATCACGACAAGGTGATAACTTATTGTTTAAGGACTAGTGAAATCAAATGTTCTCCAACAACCTCGCACTGATTTTCTGAAGAGAAGGTCAAGTTACGGCAGTAATGTTACAGGTCCCTGCAGACGGTCTATAAGTGGACGGAAAGACCTTTTGTTAAGTTTATTTGGTTATAATGTCATTGTTCCTTAACAAAACCCACCAACTGCGGCGGAATGTTTATTTAATGTGCAGGCTACTAAATAAAGACAAAGAACAACTCAAGTTGGCATAAATGGGGGAGCACTGCCTTGCGTTAGGTTAGCCTGTGCGACTTCCGGCTATTGCTTGACAAACGAACCTCACTTATCTCCCCAACACTACGAGCTGAATGCAAAACAGCACATGCTGGATCGGACAAGAGTATCGGTTAGCAGGCGATATTCAAAGGCAACGAGGTCAACAAGCTTGGGGGAAGTCGCTGCGCAGACTTAACCGAAACATGTAGGAGTGACCCTTGTTTAATAGATAGCAATATTGCGACCAACTCCGTCTCCAAAGGGAGGGAGGGAGGGAAAATTTACAATAGTTTACAACAAGTACTAACTGCGCTGTACAACAGAACACTAAAGTGAACTCTGACCAGTCTGTTTGAGCTTATATAGCCAGACTAACATCTACAAAATAGCCAGTAGAAAGAGCTGTACTACAGAACAGCTTGGCATTACACGTGAAAAAACATCGCCATGAATAGTGTTTTAATATTTTCGGCCAATGCCATGAATCCTTATAAACTACTTAAGGTAACAAAGTAATAATGTTCAAACCCAACATACAATGAGCCTCAGAGTTAGGCGACCTTCGGAGCTTGACTACACAATAGTTTTATTGAGAGCTTTGCCGCCATGAAAGACCTAAAGATACGTGCGTCACGTTCCATTAACTAAATTTTACAGGCGTGACAGTAAAATGGCATTTATCAACTGGGTTGATAATGTGAATTGGCCACCGTAAAGAGATTTGGAAGTTTTCCCACAGGCATTCTTTTGCTTTCTCTTGCCGCACTTCTCCCCTATTTTTTGCTTGCTGATTTTTGCACTGTGCCCCAACTACATGTAACTGGATGCCTGGAAGAGGCTAATAGAACTGTCTAAGACAAGCAACTTCAGTAACCGAGTTCAAGATTAAACTAAGTTTTCTTCTAAACGGCCTCCATGAAAAGCAGTTTTTTTTGGAAATTACATTCTTTTATTGCACTTAGGAAAATGGGTAGCTGGTTGATTATCAAAAATAGACTGATAGAAATACCATGCATAAGTAAAGTTATCATATTGTATCGTATCATATTGTATTGTATCATATTTTACAAGTAAGCGCAGTTAGTTCTTTGTAATGCTGGACATCGAGATAATTTAGTTAAACCAACCATTCGATTTTTTTTTCTGGATGGAGTAAATATGGTTAGAAATATAACACTGTAAGCATTGCTCCTTACAGATGACGTTTCTAAGGTTGTGACAGAAAAACTTCCGTTCAATGACACAAGTAAGTACACCATCATTGGTGTTTAGCCATTCAATTGATGTTGTCTTTCTCCTCTCTGCAGACATTTATTTCCACTATGTACATGTACATGCTTAGATATTTTCACATATAGTTGAATTCACCGGTGTTATTGCTGTGAGGTAGATTAGGGAGCTTAAGCAAACTACGGTGACAACGACTACAAGAACGTCAAACAAATGGTTTAATGAGTAAAACAATAGCTATGCATGTGCATTATAACTCTAAGTACATTTCTTTACCGTCCTCTGCAAAACAAGAACGTGAAATGACCAAGTTGTGCGTAGTCTGAGGAACATTAACGATGCAGGCGGCTAATGTTTGGTATTTCCATTTGGAATTGAACGCTGCTGTTGCGTATTTAGCCTGAGCACGATTTAAGAGTGATTGGCGTACTGAACAGATCTTTCGCTGGTAAAATATAAATTCATTTCTGACTAGGCATCGCCGTCGTCGTTGCTTAAGCTCCCTATTAACTGCTTTATGACTTGTTCAATTGCTTTACTATAATCTTGAATAAATTTCAGGCATCAGAGAATTGAACAAGCTAAATGTACCGACACATGATCGCAAGCACCAGGTATAGTGTGATGCACATTTATTAATTCTCATGGTTATTTCTTGGATAATCAAAATAATACATACAATGTAAAAGTGGATGATTGTAGTTCCTGCATATTTTATTGATGTTCCATTGCGTAGCTGTTAGGTTACAATTTGATCCTGTGTGGCAGCCTGTTTTTGGCTCTCAGTTTTTGGGGAACTGACGAAATACAGTGTAACATAGGAAATTAACAGCAGTCTATTTCCTTGGTGGAGGAAGGGTCATTCCCTTTGCTCATTCCAGACAATCAGTGCTTTCAATTGGACCAAACACCTGAAGGAGCTCCGGCGGGTATTCTGTTGAAAGTCGGCAGGTATATTTAACTTTCTCCCGAGAGAAATTTCCCTGGACTGCTCGTATTTTTGCTCCTGTTGCGAGGTAGCCACCTGCTTCAAATCTTATTGAAAGCACTGGACAATATGTGCACCTGAATAGGCTAGCAGATGGTGGCATTCCTTGTAATAATTTGTAACCTTTGTTATACATACGTCCAATAGATGTGTGATGAAGGGTTTACTTTGATTTGTTTTTCTCAGGCGAAAGCAAAGGAAGTTATTTGCCAAGCAGTTGAGCTGGTTCGTGAGCTTGTATCAGGGATGTCAAACTTTCTAACCTACACTGAACAGGTATTTAACTGATGTGAGAGTAGATTGTGATTCATTCAGACTTTCTCTTTATGTACTGGAAGGCACAGCTGCCTTACGTGTAAATGTAGTGTGATAGACTCCAGATTGAGTACTCTGGTTTCCTTGATGTTATTTATGTACATGTACACTGTACAGTATGCAGGAGTGTAGCGACCATATACACACTTGCACATCTGCTTAGCCCTTGAAATCCAGAAAAAATTGATATTAGTTATATATTTATTAGGGAAAAGTACCTGAAATAACGAGAGTCTCTAGTCTTTCTTATTAAACCTACTATCAAAGGTTTACAAATAAACAACATATACTAAGGTACAAAATACTCAAGGTTTTTCCATGTTTTGATTATTCAAACTTTTCCTTGGAAAGTGTGGGAAATGGCACTTCCAAGCCCTTAAAATAAAAATTTCCTGAGGGGTCTTGTGCCTTTGGTGCTTGATGAATGTTTCTCTTTGGTGCTTATTCCATAAAGAATGCATGCTACAGATATATGGATAATGCATTTGCATATAAACATGTGAAAGATGATCAAAGTTTTAATTAGATGGAAGCAAATATTATGAAAGCCAGTCAGTGTCAAGTTAGGCTTCTTCAAATGAAATGTGATGACCAATGCAAAGATATAATTATGTGAACAAAGGAAATGTTTGCAAAAAAAAATAGAAATAGAAAACGTTTGCTATAAGTACTTGTAATTCACTATTTCCCTCAATTTTTAGCGACTCAAGACATTCTTTGTGGAATCCACTCAACAGCATCTTAGTCCAGCCACACAGAAGGTGAATTTTAAATGCAAAATATTATTATCACCTGGTTCAGAGTCTGAAAGAGTGACTGAATTATTATCAGTGAATATTTGAGAGTAAGAAGCTTGTTCTTATCTTGCCGAGATGTTCAAAAGCTACTCGTCTGTGCAGAATTCTTTTAACAAACAGTTAATCTTGTAAATACAATGGAATCCCGATTTCTCGAACCTCCAGGGGAAACGTAAATTGTTTCGAGAAATTGGGGGTAAAATTACAGTGTTTGACTGAGAGGGAATGGCTTTTGATTTGAGTTATTGAGAGGTTCGAAAAAATGAGAGTTCGAGAAATCGGGATTCCACTGTAGTTATTGTAATCTTATGACAATAACGGCAATGGTAATAGTGTTAGTATTGTAGTAATTCATTTAAATCCGTGACACATAGAGTGGTTTCTCATTATCTTGAGCCAGGGGCTCATGGTAAAAGTGCTTGACAAAAAAATGATACAAAAATTCAATATAATATGGTATTTGTCTTTAAAATTAATGTCTGAAGTGTTTAATTACATACCGTAAAGTGCTTGTCTGATAGTTATATACGGTATCAGATTCTCACCCCACTAAACTAGATTGTATGTTCCCTGCAATTACCGGTATTGCTTCACAGGAAAGATACGGCAAGATTCTCCCATACAGACCGACTAAGTTCGGTTAATATGAGCTAAGACATGGTGATGGAAATTTTGCATTGCTATCATTCCAATTAGAAGTATGAAAGACCATATCAGCGTTCTTGCCTGGGTAGGGGTGTGGAGAAAATGTCACAAGAAACAAGTGCTTTTTAGGCAAGAACTTCATGCTAGCCCACATATAGAGCACACTCCCATATTGTCTTATCCATATATATCCATATATGGTTATGTCCTATCCATATATGGATATGTGGGCTAGCATGAAGTTCTGACCGCTTTTTAGGTTTTATTAATTTCAATTCTATTTTATGGCAATAACTATCTGGTACCCCTGCCCCCGATTCAATGTTGTAGAGCTGCTGTGATCTGTGTAGTCTTAGAAATAAGAAAAGTACCATTGTTTGAGAGATGGGGGGAATGTTTCCAGGAAAATTGAAAACCAATCACATTGGGGGTCACTGTTATTAAAGAACCAATCGATTTGTCATTTGCTAAGTGGAATGGTATGCTGTTAAAACAGATTGCAGGATTAACAGAGGTCTCTTATCAAGGTACTTTTTTGTTCCTCTCTTCGTTTTTGTCACTAAAAAGGCTCTTGGGTGTTGGGAAGGGTTATGTGACAAGAAAACTTCCCAAACTCTACCGATTTCGTGGCATCTTATAAATGTTATACTTTCTTTTAGAGTTCTAGTTGTTTCACCTTCAAAAGTGTCTTCTGGTTTAGATGCCTTTTAGAATCCATATTAAATTGAAATGGTTTTATGGAATATCAAAACCAAAGACACTATAGGCAATCTGATCAATGCTGACAACAGAAGAAGACCATGCTTTTGCATTAAGTTACTAGATATTGTTCTAAAATGAGTTCCATCAAAATTACCCACCAATCTGCTTTTACCATTAGCAAATATTTCAGACAGAATGCTGAGAACAGCTCCATTGAAGTTCTTATAAACAAAGCTACTGATCAAATTGTCAGATTCAAACCTTGAGAAAACTAGGCTTGATATTAAATTCTTTTACTTCAGTCTCTCTATTGTGACCAAACTTGTTGGATAAACCTAACCACAATGCTTTTAATTCACAGAAAATAACTCAATGGTAATAGTGTTAGTATTGTAATAATTCATTTAAATCCGTGACACATAGAGTGGTTTCTCATTATCTTGAGCCAGGGGCTCATGGTAAAAGTGCTTGACAAAAAAAATGGTACAAAAATTCAATATAATATCATGGTATTTGTCTTTTAAATTAATGTCTGAAGTGTTTAATTACATACCGTAAAGTGCTTGTCTGATAGTTATATACGGTATCAGATTCTCACCCCACTAAACTAGATTGTATGTTACCTGCAATTATTGCTTCACAGGAAAGATACGGTCAAGATTCTCCCATACAGACCGACTAAGTTCGGTTAATATGAGCTAAGACATGGTGATGGAAATTTTGCATTGCTATCATTCCAATTAGAAGTATGAAAGACCATATCAGCGTTCTTGCCTGGGTAGGGGTGTGGAGAAAATGTCACAAGAAACAAGTGCTTTTTAGGTTTTATTAATTTCTTATAAACAAAGCTCCATTGAAGTTCTTATAAACAAAGCTACTGATCAAATTGTCAGATTCAAACCTTGAGACAACTAGGCTTGATATTACACTTCTTAAGGCGAATCAAATTCTTTTACTTCAGTCTCTATATTGTGACCAAACTTGTTGGATAAACCTAACCACAATGCTTTTAATTCACAGAAAATAACTCATGCACGCCTTGCGTACCTATGTTTAAGATGTGCTTTTAATACCTTGTTTGATCTGAGGCTTATGAATTCAACGTATATTTTATGGCGTTCTGTGTCTCGTTATATTTCAGTTTTGTGACCACCTTCATAGCAATGCAGCTGTACTGAGAGCTGTGGAACAGTCCTTTGTATCATTCTATAACAGTATTAAGACAGATTCTTTAATTTCAATGGTGAGTAGAGCAACACTGTTCCTGTTTATATTAATACTGCCATGTTAAAATGATGTCTATTATTATATAGCAAGGTGGTCTGGAGATAAATCTGAGCGTTGTGATTGGTTTTTCTTTTGTCAGGATTTTGCCATACAAATCAGGTTGACGGAAATGGTCATTAGCAGTGTCTTTTTTTTTTTTTTCAAAAGCTGCAAATTCGTGGCCTTAGTGCCATATAATAAATTACAGTCTGTACTTACTAACCTACAACCTTGGTCACAAGGGTTGGAAATTTCATTTTATATGCATTTTGCCCCTCCCCACCCCTGTGCAATGTTGACAAAACACTTTGATCTGACACAAGTTTGCATTTGACTATTTTCCAACATTGAAAGGGGGAATGGGGTGCTGGCACTTATTCAATAGGTATTATGGTTATGAGTTCATGTTTTTGCCATTTTCCAACACAATTTGTCCACGGTTGTAGCTTGTTCAAGCTGTACACGGGAATATTGGGCCTTGGTTGTTTTTGTACAAACCTCACTGTACTCGGCCTTACTGCCATGACCTTATGCTTGATTAATAGGAACTTATTGTAAAAAAGTAAACAACTTAATATGCACTCGGAGTGTCAGAGTAACTGAAAGAAATCTATGTCCAGTTTAGTAACTTGAACTGTTGCAAATAAAGTTGTGACTGGAATTACAAACTGTACTCATTCTGTTTTGTCAGTGCTCAAACATCATAAGGATTGCAAAGGTCACTTGTGGCACATCACATGTCAAGTACTTTCTTTGCGTATTTTAATTTCAAAGATATCTTTGTCAAGAAAGTTTTCAATAAAGTATTGAAAAAATATGTCAACTTAAAGGGCATTTGACCCCCTTCTGTGCGAGTGCGGCAGTTTTATTTCTTATCCGACTGAACACTTTTCAAAGTTGATATTTGTGAGAAAAATCCTTTTCCATCGACATTGCGAGGTGTGTGAAAATAGTAATACTGCTATCGGAGGACTGTTTAGTCATCTATGAAAGATTTCAACGGCATATTTTGTGTTTTCAGTTGAATACCGTCGAGAATTATGCTGTCCACGAGAGGGGGTTTTCGAAGCGGCTAGAGACGAAAACTACTTTCGCCCCGTCACTAGCCTTCTTATTTCAAAAGAAAAAAGAAATGGAAACGAAGAAGATAGGATGACGAACATCAAAAACTATATAGCTGCAGATCTATGTGCATGCAAGTTGGAAGAAAGTAAAGTGTAGGAGGCTTGTATTCAACAGACACGGCTTTCACACAACATAAACATGATAAATATTCTTTACAAACAAAAGGTCAAAAGCCAGCGGATAAAGAGATTTTCGAAAGGCACGTGTATGCACATGAAACTCCAAGCTGACTTGCGGCGAATTTGTGGTGCATGTGATAGTATTACGATATTTATTGGTTAAAAAATTGGTGCCAATCAAGACCACACATGCGCTTTATCGTGACAATGGCCCTTTAAAATCACTGTGTTTAAAATTTCTGTTACTTTCTAGGAGACTATCCCTGGTTTTCAAGATTTTGGTGAAGCATTCCACAGATATAGTAACTACCTCAAGAAGCTTCTTCCTTACTTCGTGTTGAGGTAAGAGACTATCAGTCAGAGGTACTGGGTGGGTGTTGTGGTTGCCTAATAGCATGCAGTCCTAGTGTTATTTTGGAGTAGAATGCTTGATAGAGAAGGCTTTTGATGCCACCATCTTGGATTATAATTGATGCTTGACCAGTAGAAGGGATGGGGCATTGTTTTGGAATGGAACACTACATAGGCCAGTGGGTTGGGGCTGAGAGCGGGAGTGTATAGCGGGGCACTTTTTTACCTCACACCTACTCCCTCAGGCAATTGTCCTTTGCCCCAACCCTCCATGGTTGTCAAATCCAAGATGGATGCATGCCAAACAGGAAAACATGCACTCACACTCCCAAAAAATTTACACCTGCATTGCATGTAGGCTAGTCACCTAATGGTAAGGGCATTTCACTCTGGATTTTGTGGTCCCAGTGATCTCCAGTTTCTGTAGCATGAAGTGACTAGGAGTATTTCTACTCCCCCTGGATGGGATGCTAATCCATCACAGGGTTACCCCATAGCCTTAAATTTGCTGGTGTTGTTGGTGAATAAGTTGCGATAACTAGCATCGCATCCAGGGGAGTTGTAATACTCCTATCCGCTTCATTCTATACAACCCAGTGAGAGCTATTTGCCAACTCTTAGTTAAATCACTGCTGCACTCTTAAGCCCAAACTCAAATCAAGCTTGTATCAACACTGGCAAGCTGCTGATAAAGACTGATTTTAGCAGACTGTACTCAAACCTTGTCAGAACTTACACACCAAAAATGATCTGCAATGTGACAAGTTTCTTTCTTTTTTTATTTCTAGCACCAGTGAAGAATGTAAAGCCTCAACTTGTTCTAACACACTGGAGGCTTACAACAAGGCTCTACTTCACTCTCTTAGAAAGCTGATTACAGTATTCAGTAAGATTGACACTCACATTGAAGTTCTAGCCTCGGCAAGTAAGTTCATAAAAACGATGAAAAATTTCAAACTTTGTATTTTTGGCAAAACTTGTGTTAAACATGTATTTTCTCCCAAGGTTCTGGTGGAGGGATTGTGCCGAATAATTACTCTATGTGCTTCACGCTTCTCAATACATCCCTGCAGGAACTCCATGAATGTGTCAAAGGTAAGAAGCAAGCTTCCTAACTTTTTTCTCCTTTCCCCTTGTGGTTGTTGCTTTCCTTTATATACACTCCAGAGCCCTAGAAACTAGCCTGCGTAGAGGACTTTTCGTGTCCATTTTTCAGGTGATGAGATTGAGCAAGCTAGCAAGTAAGCATGCACGCCTGGGCTGAGCAAAAAATGGAGAGAAGTGGGGAGAGGGTGAGCAAAAAATGGAGAGAAGTGGGGAGGGGGTGAGCAAAAAATGGAGGAGAAGGGGTGGGGAGGAAATGATTCATTTTTTTTGCCTCTCTCCCTGCTCATTATTTTTTTGCACTTGCTTGCAAATTCGTTCCCTTAGCGAGCTTTTGGAAATGAATGCCTGTTACACAGTGTAGGTTACTATACCTATTTTCCTTCCTTTCCTTGTCTCCTCCCTCCTTTCATTACTCTTCACTCTCTTCTCTTCTTTCTCTCCTCCCCTCTCACCTCCCCACATCTCTACCCCCTCTTTATTTTTCTCCTCTTTCCTCCCGCCTTACCTCCTCTTTTCTCCTCTTTGCTTTTCTTCTCCGTTCCTCTCTGGTAGTGGATTTTGTAACATAGGACAAATTTGCTTCATTTGCCAGGCCATACTTAAAATTCCTGCAATATAAAATGCCTCTTCAGGTGGTGCCAAGGAGTGGAGCGGAGATAGGGGAGAAGAGGGAAGGGGTGAAAATAGGGACAGGGAGGGAGAGACGGTAGTGATGGTGAAGGTGATGGGAAGGTTACATTGTGTTTACATAAAGCAGTAAAACTCGAACAGGTCTTTGTTTTCCTCTGCAGTTTTATCGACACATTTCCAGTCTAAGGTGTCCCTTGAGCACCAGCTGCCGACAGCTACACAGGTAAGCCAATAGCTACAGAGTGATAGCCTGAAATGTCGGCCTTCTAATCCCCGGGTGAGACACACCCAGGGATCAGGCCGAAGGCGGGAGATGACTGACAATTCAGGCTACCAGAATGATCATGTTTTCAAAAACAGTAAACCAATCATCCTGCCAGTTCTTCTCCAGGTTTAGAGAATTTGAGATTTGGGCCTAAAAATTCCACATCACCGATCAGAGACACTGCACAGATCTACAGTATAGAACTTTTCAGATTCAATCTAGGACGGCTTTCATTGAGTGTTTGAAGAGATGCATCTCTTGGCTCAGACAAGTAACTAACACGATGAAAACTGTAATCCAAAAGAGATTTGAGAAATGGCTAAATAAAAGCCAGCTCTTAAAACATGTTTCCATAGTATTATAGGACTAGAGTATCATTACTTTTGCAGACCTTGAAAAGTACAGATGAATGTATCGTCTCTTCCTTAGTTTCTCTGCTTACTGCCACAGCCAAGGTATTGTTAATACTCCTTAAAGTGCTCTTGCACCTTCTTTTCTTATGCTTTGAATATTGAGAAGATACATAGCTTTTAGAATGTTAAATCTTCTTTATTTTGAGATACATACATGATTGTTTTCGTTTGAAGCTAAGAACCCGTTTACACTATGCCCGGAGAAATTTGAAAACGCAGCTTTATTTCTACGGTTAGGCCTACCGTCAAAACTAATCCGTCACGAAAAAGGAGCTTTTCCAAAACGTTCTTCAAACCGGAGGAATTTGAAAACGCCGGCTTTTCGTTTTCGTGTCGACAGAAAACATTTTGAAAATTACGGAGCTTTTCGAAAACGATGACGTCACGATAATCATGTGATTTCTCTGTCCGAATTTTCCTCAAACACAAATCCAGAATGACCGGTGATTATCGCGTTTTTAGATTTCTCTGTCCTAGTGTGGACGGAAAACATTGGATTGGATGCGTTTTCAAATTTCTCTGCATTCTTTGTTTTCATTTTAGTAAAATGCTTTTGATTTACTCTCGCTAACACTTGAGCATAGGTATTATCATTATCATTGTCTTGTCAGAGTATTTATGTTAGTTTTCAGTGAGCGATATTGATGTTAATTTATTGTTTAGTCAATGTTCAGTCAGACTTGATCCGTGCGAAGTTATTCGAATTGCCCCCCCCCCCCATTAGATATTTGAATCTTGAACTCTTATAACAACTTTTACAGTAGCATAAACGACCTCAATCTTGAAAACGATGTTTGATACATAGAAACGTTGATTAACCTTAATTTTTCTTATTTAATTTTGTTTGTTTATTTTTTATTATCAGATAGGAAGATTCATGAATAGCAACCTTGATTTTATTTCAACCAAATCTGGTGTCCGAACAAGGGGGATGACTACAGCAGTTGACAGTGAGGTGAAATATAAATTTTTCCTGATGCTTCCTTGATGTCCTGTTGCTCCAAGCTGGATGATTAGATGGCCACTTACAGAGAGCATACGGAATGACTTTTTATTTAACAATTAGACTATGAGCTCGAGATTTCTATCGCGTATTAGTCGACGATGGTGACGCCTAAGTCAATTATCAGGCATAGAAATTGATAGCAGATAATCTAATTGTTTTAGTATAAAACTGCTAGTCGTTCAAAACGTTATTTAAGTCCTCTTCGCAGACACTTCGAGAGTGCAAAGAACAGGCTAACAAGCGCTCACGCTACGCTAATCTACTCACTATCTACAACAGAATTTATAGTGAGTAGTGTAGCCAATAAGAAAACGGCATTCATGATAGAACGCTAGTAGATTTATACTAATTCTTCATCGAAAGTTTGTAATCAGGACAGTATGAAGGAGGGAAAAAGAGAATGTCAAAGAATCGCTTGTGTAAGGCAAAGGACGTGGAATTTGAGATGTGAAAGTTCAACTTTTGACAGTCTGAGACAGTGACCTTTGTGATATATTTGACGGGTAATCACTTAGGAAATATGCATTTGAACGTGTAGAAAACGCAACTACTTATTTACGTTATTGAGTCTTGGCGTCGGAGAAGGTGCTGGCGTGTGTGGAAGTTCATTTCTCATATTACAAAATAAGAAACAATTTTGAGGGTTAACATTATTCCCTTCCCGTTATAGAGCGGTTTTCAATTGAGTGTTGTAAAACCGAAACGAAAGTAATCTCTCTAGCCAATCACAAGACACGGACGGTACAGTGAACCAATCAAAACACGAAGTTATTTCATGTAGCTGATGCAAAGCGCGGGAAACCGTGTGCGAACGAGTCATGATTTGTTTTGGTTTTTACTTCTGATTGGCTGAAAAAGTGGTGTGAGATTTTGTAAACCAATTGTGTAACGTGTAATGCAAAACCTGTTAGTTTTCGACACTCAAATGAAAACTACTCTATTTGACTTAATATTCATATTTTGAGGCAAAGCTTATTATCGTTGCATCATTTTTTTAGTTGACGTCTTCCCCAGCTGTAGTAGAGTTCAGGCATCATGCCGCTGACTACATTCAAAAGCTGATCAAGGTAGTGTGATCATTGCTGTACAAGTACAGACTCCATAGCAGTCAAACGTGTTGGGCCCGCGGGATTCCCGTGGTCATGCGCAGTAACCGCCATCGTTCCCGCCAAAACTGTTACTTAACGTCCCAAATTGCCAAAATCTACCACTTTTAAGCTAAAAGTCAACACATTCACTAGAAAATTAAGGTTTTTACGCTGCGAATGTATAGAGAATTAAATAATTGTTGTATGTGTAATCTATCGGATCGTAATTTCATTTCCAATTGCTCATTTCATAGCGTTTCCTTACAAAACTCTTGTACATTTTGGCTTCAAACTCTTACAAATTTTGAAACCGCGAAAACTGGAAGTGGTGTGGAAGTTTTGTGTTTGACCGCATTGCGTGCCTACAATGCTGTACGTTGTAACAAGTAGAATTGCATCAATGAAAGGGACCCTCATTTTTTATTGGTTATTGGTTTTATTTTTTTCTTATAGCCTTGTCCGGAGTCTATTCCTTACAAAGTAGCTCTTTATAATCACAAGGTCCTGGTTAGCTCGACAGAAAGCAAAGATTCCTTGGAACAACAGGTAAGGAAGACAAAACTGGACACATCAACAGTGAAATTCTCCTTACTGTTTTCGTGTATTTTTTATGCTTCCCCTTGGGAGAATTTGGTTTTCAATTCAAAATTTTTCCTAAGATGATCAAGTTCTCAAATGTCATGGCGTGCCAGATTGACGTTGTCGTAACAAGGCATGGAAAACGTGGAAGTTTAACTTTTGCGAGACTTTTCTCTGTATCATTTTGCCGCATTTTAAACACAGATTGCTGTAACTCACGAGAGAATTTCCAAGCTTGAGGAGGCCAAAGAACATTGGATGCTGGAGTCGCAACTTCTGCAAGTCAAGTATGAAAAGGAAGCTAAGGTTTGTTGGTTTATTAGACGTTTTCTTGATGTTTGTTTCCTCAAAGGCTAAGAGGGCGTTAGGTGACAGTGTTAGTCTGAATTTGTTCGAGTCGCGCACTTCTGAGAACGTGCAACTCGAAGAAACGGCTGAAATTTAAACGAAAAACGTGCTTCTTAAGGAAGCGTAGTCACAGCGTTTTGAGTTGTTTACCTTTAAATTGAAGAAAACCTGAAAATTGTAGTTTGCTAAGATAGAAAAACATCAAAGAGATAATAATAGACCATAAAGGAACGAAGATGGTTAAGGATAGAGAAGATTAACACGGATTACAAACGACAAACTAAAAATTTTAGGCTAAACTTCTCAAGATGCTCAAGATCCTATAAAAGGTAAGGACACGCCACCTTTGAAGCACTTTGTTGGCTTTTTTGTGTAACGGTCACGGGTGGAAAGCCGAAATAACGGTCACACAACATAGAAGTCGTGGAGAAATAGGGTTTCTTTTCGTTGAAACAATGGTGTCATTTATGTAGAATAACATCAGGTAAATAATAAAAATACAGTGAAAATAAAACTGATATTAGCCCTTTAGAAGATGCCTTTGGACAAACCAAAACGATGAACTATCTTCGTGTCTTCACGAAACACTCAAATTCCGCCGCTAACTAAAATAACGAAGCTGATGCCTGCGATCAGCGAGCTATCAGTTGCCATTTATCTCAGCATGCCGAGAACGAAAACAAATCTCGTAAGAGGTGATTGTGGTTGGCCTGTGAACACAGACGGATTTTGGTGAGATATTCAATTCAAGACAAAATGCAAATTGAACAACGCTGAGTTATTCCTCAAACGGTTCTGTATTAAGAGCAAAGAAATTCGAAACAAAACGTACTACGAAGAAACAAGAGAACTTAAAAAATGGCAAAGTGAGATTTCGCCTGAATATTGACGTTACAAAGGAGAAGGAAGACTCATGGCTGAATGCAATAAAAACCGTGCAAAAATTGAGTTCGTAAAAGGGCGACTGAATTTTAGCAGCAAGAGTACAACAGCAGCCAATGTTCACCTGATGGAATCTCTTTTAGATAACTGACTGAAGATTAACCATATTACTGTAGATACAATATATTACCTTCGCAATGTGCTTGTATCTGGTACTGTTTACGAGTTTTAGTTTCCAAATTTATTTCTCAACCGCGTCAATCCTCGAAGAAGCCAAGACACGGCATTTTATAAATTTATAAATTTGAGTGAACAGCTCGGATTCATACGATAGCCTTTCGCAAGTGGAGGAACAAAATTATGAAGTTAAAGTTAAAAAAGTCATTTTTCTTTGTAAACTCTTTTCCCGAAGCTATCGTTCATTTAGTTTAAAATGGTATTGCTTACTTGTAAAATAAAACAGAAAATTACACCCTTCGCTATCCAGAATTGTGTGGCAATGTGCCAAAATTAGACCTGAGTGAATAAGCCAATCAAATGGGAGCATTGGTCGTCGGTTTAAATTTGTGATTGGCAGGCTGAACACCTCAGCCTCGTTATATTACGATCGCTCCGTGTTTAAGCTGATTTCAAAATACAACAAGATTAAAAGCTCTCTGTGGCATATAAAGCTTTCACCGTTGGGCCTGGACATTTCTAAACTTGAAAGATGGCCATAAAAGGTTTAGTAATGTTTCATTTTTCAATATATTTTGCTGATAATTTCCCAGGGACCTTCGATAGTCTAGATATTAAGGCTTGGACAAATTACCCTCATTGTTATATTTACATATTTTCGTTTCCAGCCATTTTCTTGGTGTTGAACTGGTTGCACAAGTTGGAAGTGTAAAACTGATTGATGTACTTTTTGGTCATTGTCTTTTAATTGTTTTCTTTAGAGAGTGCGAGCTCTTGAGGAAGAACTAACTCGGCTCAAGACGGCTAAAGGCGCACTTCTTATTGGGGACGCACTCTCGGTGAGAAAAATTATGTTTTATATTTAGAGCGCTAGTAGGTTTTCAAGGGCCTCCGCAGACTAGACACTTTGTTGGTATCTAAATGATGTCAGCGAAACCTAATGTTTACTACGCATGCTCAAAACAATACGCAGGCTCAAATGTGTGCCATGTTTCAAATAGTTGTCTACAGCTAAACCAATGATTATCACACACGGGAAAAACGGTTGAAACGTTTTTGTCGACAACTTAAGCAGTTAAAGGGGAAGCTGCTTAGTTGTCCACAACTAAATATTTAGCGTTTACAACGATTGTTTATTTTGTCAGTCATTCAGAACTAACATTTCTTAATTTCCAGTCTCTCTCAGACGAGACCAGTTCAACGTCATCGCGATCATCTGTGACGTCACATAGTTTCGAGGTCCCTGCTCCGCCATCTGACGTAAGAACTAAACTTGACTTATTATTCTCGTATCTAGTTTGCTTTGGCTTTCAGCCGCCCACTTTGACTTTCGCGATTTCGTCTCAAGTCCTCATTGTTGTGCTGACTTTCGTTTTTCATGTGTTCGTTTAGCTTGGAGGATTAGCGTTCCTGAACCGAGAGGAGGTAGGGACATTGTTTAATTTTCGATTGTACGTAATGGTTGTAGTTAATTGGGTCCCTTCCCTTTTGGCGTTGTCGCCCTCATTGCTGTCATCGTGGAATCAAGTTCTGCTTGTGCGGCATTTATAGGTGTATCCGTTATTATGTTGACGACATTAGGTACATTGGCATGGTAATTCCTACCTTATGGCTATCTAACCCCGCCCCAAACACGGTGATTTGCCCAAAAAGGGTGGGGGTGGGGGTGTGAGGGAGGTGGTAGCCTGTGATGGACAAATATCCTATTCAGAGGGGGGGGGGGGGGAAGGCAATATTCTTAGGTGTTAAATGTCACAGAAACCATATTTATTTGAGCGCCAACACTTATGATGTTCCTTCGTTCATGTATGCCCTAAAATTGAATAAGATCGATCGTTTCAAAACAACTTGTTACCATCTTTAGGTAACTGTGTTTCTTGAGTCTTGCTTGCGTGCGTGCGTGCGTGCGTGCGTGCGTGCGTGTGCGTGCGTGTGTGACTGACTGACAGACGGAAGGATCTATTAATGCATTGATTTTCATGGGTATAAATAGATAAATAGATGTTTTTAATTTTTCAGGGAGAGGAGGAAGTGACAAGAGAAACACTGATCAAGAATCATTTTACGCAGAGAATAGCTGAACTCTCTTCACAGGTGAATAGCAAAAAACTAGCTTTTGCTCTTTTCTTGTCATGTCCTCCATTTGTTTATGTTACTCTTCTGTCATCCTTGCCCATTCTTTTTAGTCTCTTTAGCCGTTCACTTCCAACAGCACGCGAAGGGAACGAAACTACGATCGAGGCCAAAAAATAAGGAGCAGGGGAGGGAGTGGGGCAATTACTTTCTTCCGCACCCCTCCCCTCTCTCTTCCTTTCTTTGTTTTTTTGCTCAACCCCTCCCCACATCTCCCCATTTTTTGTTCACACCAGGCTCATCTGTTTTGCCCGCTCGCTCTCTGGATCGCCACGCCTGGAAAATGGAAACGAAACGTCTGCTACGCAGGCTAAGTCTATTTGATAGGCCTTTTGGAGTAGAAGCGTTACGCGAAGACTAAAATAACTCAAACTACTTGCTGACTCTTTGGAAAAAGCTCTATTTCCAGTCCCTTTATACTGTGGTCTTCTGATAGTGTAAATAGTTTATGCAGAAGCAGGGGTGATGTATCAATTAATTAGTTCGCTGAAAGTTATGCCATCTTCTAAGGCTATGAAAGATAGATTCTTAACATGTTCTTTAGTGGACAGAAAGGTAACGGCTTCCTGTGATTTTTCCTCAGGTTCAATTTACCGAGAGCAAGACGGTATCAATTACTGCAGAGGTAAACAACTTCTCTCAGGCATTTTCATTCCGCATCGATCATCGTTCTCTCTTAAAACGCTCCAGTGTAACTCCGGGCATTTGCGAACCTGGCGTGATTATAGTTGCGTGACGCAAACACCCGAATTGTGTCACAAAATTTCAGACCTTCCGTTGCTCATAAACTAGACTAAAATTGATATGTATTGAATCAAAATGGTAGGAAAGTAAGTACTAGGAATAGACAAAGCAGTAGGAATGATCAAAACGGGTATCAAACTTCTAACTTAATTTCTCAATGTGAAATAGTGTCGGGCTCTATACCGACGAATGAAACAGTCCGAGAAGGCAAAACAGGAACTGGCGAAAAATCTCAAGACTGCGAACTCCAAAGTCAGTCAACTGGAGGTGAGTTAAGCATTGGCATAGAACGTTTTCATCATTTCATTTTCACTTGTTCCTGGTTACAATAATCATGTTTCGTAGAAATCTTTAAAAAGAAAAAGTTTGTGCCTAGAACTGTCCTGTTATCTCCGCCACAGCCCCCTTGACTTCGCATTCTAATATTTTTCCCGCGCTTTTGTAAGGTTTGTTAATTTTCCCGCCTCTTGAATGCGGCTGTGAACATTTTCCCGCCTTTTTTTAGGACGAGGCGGAGACTATCAAGCGAAGCTACGAAACACAGTTATCAATGATGAGCGACCATTTGTGCGGAATGAACGAAAAACTAACTTCACAGCAGGACGAAATAGAGGCCTTAAAGAGTGGCAAGCTTAAAAAGGGAAAACTGCGGTGACGAAAAAGAAATTTATATCAAATTAAGACAATTATAATATGAAGATGAAAAGATAGCAAAAATGTTATTATGGTTAAAAGAGATAACAGAAAGAACTTTGGGAGAATGGAATGATAGTTTTTAATATGCAAAATTTCCTTTTGATACTCTCTTTTTTATTGCGTTTCTTCCAGTCGCTTTACACTGAGACGAAAGTTAACCCACGCCTTTACTTTGCATTTTGCTAAGGTGTTGATCGGCTCGAGAAACTCGTGCTTCTTTCTGCGCGTGCTAGTTACTCAGAGCATGAGTGTTTTCTTGTAAGAGCCAATCAGATACCGACGAGCAAATCACATGGCACGATTTTTCCCGCGCTTTCCGCCAGTGAACATGAAGTTGCGAAAACCGCTCGGTCAGCTGGAAATGTCAGATGTCACGCAACTCTATTCGCAGGCTAATCCACCGTAGGAAAAAAGATGGCGGCTGTACATTTTACCACAATACCTTGCGAACCTAACACAGCGTATAAGACACAAGGAAAGCCAAATTTTTACAATATTTGTCCCAGCTGTACAAAGAACATTGTGTATCGTAGGTTTGAAGATTTTATAACCCTTCTGTACCTTTTTATGCACGTTGTTAAAGTTTTCGTGCGCTAAGAACTGTGGGTAAATGTACCAGTCGCCATCTTTTTTCCTACGGAGGATTCCATCGTCCAAACCTTTTTCTCTGGCGAACGGCTGACATTCACATCATCAACCTTGAGTCCTACAGACGCTTAACATCCAGTTGAAAAGATAGCAATTGTCTTCTCGTTTTACTGATCTTTTGGTCAGCCGTCATTTGATGGTCATTCAATGCTTCTGAAGTGAAAGAGCGCTATGCTTTGGAGAGAACGGTTAGGTAAATGAACCAAAGGGAGGGCTTATTTGTTTTGTAGTAACTATTTCGCACTTAAATGAAGGAGGTTGGTTGTAAAACTTCAAACCTGC
>OZ026607.1:16444621-16447121 GCA_964020085.1 Micromussa lordhowensis | reverse complement strand
AAGTAACATCAATTCAATAATGCAATCAGCCAATCAGATTCCGCTCCTGACGAGCTAATGTCTGCATTCTCCCCTTCATTTTCACTTTGCCGCAGACCATTGTCGATAGTGTGGCAGCGCCTCATTGCTCGCATGAAATCGAGACGTTCCTGTGCTTTAGAAGTTTCCAAGTTGAGACCCACCTTTATCGCTTTATCCTTCGCCAAACGCGCGAATTCTTCTGCCTCCGCATAATTACTACGTCGATATTCCAGATCAGAGCTGCCCAGGAAGAAGAAAGATCTCTCTACCAGCGTCATTTCCGACCAGTACTTGGTTCTCAGCATGTCTAAACACCACTGTGCTTTCGCGATAGATTCCTTGCTTACTGTTCGTTTTCGCGCTGCATCGTTGTCGCAATCAAGCAAATGTGTTGCCATTGTGACCAACACAAGAACGATGAGGTGTTTTATCACCAACAAATGGCTGTTTTCTGTCTCCACGTGCAGGTAGACGTCGATGCACTTTTCCAGATCACTTCGAGCTTCATTCACTAGTTTAAGGCTTCGATGGGGGGTGACTCCGATGAAAGCCATTAATATTTTTACTCTTTCGTAAGCAATCAAGCTTGTGTCGAGGCTCGTTTGACACGCAGCAATGTTTTGCCCGGCTAGGTTCACACAGTACATAGCCTCTCCTAGGCTTCCTTGTCTTCTCAAGATTTGTGCTTGATAGAAGTAGCCCCGACCCGCCATAAGCTGTGGATTTCTTGCTTCAGACATGAAATTAAATGCCTCATCGATCAGCTGCAGAGCGCGGTCTGGCTGGTATTCGTAATAAGCTTTCATGCTTTGTTCCAGTTTGACGGCTATTTGAGTGTCCGCATCAGTAAACTTTAGCAACAGGTCGCTTGCGTGCTTATCAAAATCTTCCCACTTACCGTTCTGACTGTATGGACGAAGCTGATTAACAACCCACCAGGATCTTTTGTACACGACAGTACTCTCTTTAGAAAAGGAAGGTGGACTCAATGCAAACAATGGGGAAACAGTGCTTTCTTTCCTCTTTTTCTTAGCCTTGCCTGATTTCGATGATATCGGGGCCCCTGTTTCTAGCGTGACCGAAATTTGGCAGATCGTTTCACAAGCTGTGTGATGCTTGAAACTGTTCATTTTCCCTCTTTTTTTCGGTGGAATGGCGTTTAAGAAAAAGCTGATCTTGTATTTGGTGACAGGCTCGTGGAAGCGGAACAGAAACCCGATAACTCCTATCATGGACACCTTTGTGCCGCTTTTAGTCTTGCTTTTGATGCGTTTACACTGATAATCAGGTAGTTTAAGACTAGATCCACTTGCTCCATCGTAACTCACTGCCACTGTTACATCGTAATGGCCTGCGATGTCAATTCAAGCGCTTCTCTTGTGTGTTGATTCTTACAGACCAGCAGTTGTACTAAGTGATCATTGTCACAATCAGGGAAGCCAAGTCTACTTCGACCAACGCTCAGAAGTCCACTTGGTTTCCAGTGTTCTCTCAGCACAGGACCACCTTCATCGCCGCTTTCAACCTTGCTGGGATTTTCAGGCATGGTCGGATTATCCACTGATCTAAAGGTCAGGACGTTATTTGTACCACGTTGCAATATGCTTGCGTTTACGTTCAAAACAAAGGAGTCGTCACTTCCGATTGTTGCCCGCTCCTCCTCGCTTGAATGATATCCGGGAACGTCCGTTCCAAAGCAGGGATTAATGTGGGAATCTTGACTACGATTAGCCATTTCACTCGGGAAGTTGAATTTTCACGCTTTCCACAAGAGTTGTGGAAAAATAAAAATGTTTGTTCACTGTTAAAACCCGTGCCGGTCACGGATCATAGTAACACCCGTGATTTTCAAGTTCTCGTAATGTTGACCGTCACGGGATCGTTACGTAACTAAACAGTGGGAGCCCGCCTTTCGGCGACTTCTTTACGACGGCAATTGTATTCTGTCCGGAATAAAAGCTCAGCTAGTCATTTCCTTCTTTAAAGAACGCCTTTAATAAGGCCACCCCGTTAATATGAATTTGAAGAGCTTCTAATTGCCTTATCCCTGCTGTTGACAAACTGAGGACCAACTTTCGTGATAGTAGGAACAAAATCCCGGTTCAGAAGCCATCCCCTCCACAACAAACACCGGTGAAGCCCGCCAATTGTCATCATCTATTCGTTAGTCTCATCTCAGACAAGAGGGGCTTATACCCGGAAGAGCGTATACCCGGAGGGGCTTATACCCGGAGGGGCTTGTAAGATGCAATTTGCGGTATGTGGACTGTAATTAACTTCGAATCGAATACTGTAATTGAAATTGATTTATTTGTATTTGTGCCTATTTACAGTTACCTATGTCGAATCCTTTCTCGCTGTCGATGAATGTTCCTTCTCTCGAAATTGCATAGGTCATGTTGATATACATTAATTGGTTTTAAATGTCAATCGATGAGATCAAAGGTCCACTATACAAACAAAACATCACATAAGAGTA
>OZ026607.1:16439621-16442121 GCA_964020085.1 Micromussa lordhowensis | reverse complement strand
TTTGCTGCGGACCACTGTCGATAGTGTGGCCGCGTCTCATTGCTCGCATGAAATCGAGACGTTCCTGTGCTTTAGAAGTTTCCAAGTTGAGACCCATCTTCATCGCTTTATCCTTCGCCAAACGCGCGAATTCTTCTGCCTCCGCGTAATTACTACGTCGATATTCCAGATCAGAGCTACCCAGGAAGAAGAAACCTCTCTCTGCCAGCGTCATTTCCGACCAGTACTTGGTTCTCAGCGTGTCTAAACACCACTGTGCTTTCGCGATAGATTCCTTGCTTACTGTTCGTTTTCGCGCGGCATCGTTGTCGCAATCAAGCAAATGTGTTGTCATTGTGACCAACACAACAACGATGAGGTGTTTTATCACCAACAAATGGCTGTTTTCTGTCTCCACGTGCAGGTAGACGTCGATGCACTTTTCCAGATCACTTCGAGCTTCATTCACTAGTTTAAGGCTTCGATGGGGGGTGAGTCCGATGAAAGCCATTAACATTTCTACTCTTACGTAAGCAATCAAGCTTGTGTCGAGTCTTGTTTGACACGCAGCAATGTTTTGCCCGGCTAGGTCCACACAGTACATAGCCTCTCCTAGGCTTCCTTGTCTTCTCAAGATTTGTGCTTGATAAACGTAGCCCCGACCCGCCATAAGCTGTGGATTTCTTGCTTCAGACATGAAATTGAATGCCTCATCGATCAACTGTAGAGCGCGGTCTGGCTGGTATTGGTAATAAGCTTTCATGCTTTGTTCCAGTTTGATGGCTATTTGAGTGTCCGCATCAGTAAACGTTAGCAACAGGTCGCTTGCGTGCTTATCAAAGTCTTCCCACTTAGCGTTCTGACGGTATGGACGAAGCTTATTCACAACCCACCAGGATCTTTTGTACACCAAAGTACTCTCTTTAGAAAAGGAAGGTGGACTCAATGCAAACAATGGGGAAACAGTGCTTTCTTTCCTCTTTTTCTTAGCCTTGCCTGATTTCGATGATATCGGGGCCCCTGTTTCTAGCGTGACCGAAATTTGGCAGATCGTTTCACAAGCTGTGTGATGCTTTAAACTGTTCATTTTCCCTCTTTTTTTCGGTGGAATGGCGTTTAAGAAAAAGCTGATCTTGTATTTGGTGACAGGCTCGTGAAAGCGGAACAGAAACCCGATAACTCCTATCATGGACACCTTTGTGCCGCTTTTAGTCTTGCTTTTGATGCGTTTACACTGATAATCAGGCAGTTTAAGACTAGATCCACTTGCTCCATCGTAACTCACTGCCACTGTTACATCGTAATGGCCTGCGATGTCAAGCGCTTCTCTTGTGTGTTGATTCTTACAGACCAGCAGTTGTACTAAGTGATCATTGTCACAATCAGGGAAGCCAAGTCTACTTCGACCAACGCTCAGAAGCCCACTTGGTTTCCAGTGTTCTCTCAACACAGGACCACCTTCATCGCCGCTTTCAACCTTGCTGGGATTTTCAGAAGTGGTCGAGTCATCCACTGATCTAAAGGTCAGGACGTTATTTCTACCAATTTGCAATATGCTTGCGTTTATGTTCAAAACAAAGGAGTCGTCACTTCCGATTGTTGCCCGCTCCTCCTCGCTTGAATGACATCCGGGAACGTCAGTTCCATTGCTATTATCTGAAGCTCCGACTGCTTCACACCTTTTCACTTCACCTTCCTCGAAACCTTGACTGCTAGTAGCCATTTCACTTTGTAAAAATTTAATTTTTCACGTCTTCTACAAGTCACCCAACCAGTTGTCAAAATGGTTTATTTTTTTGAACATTGGTAAAACTCGTGACGCTCACTGGTAAAACTGAACATGTGACGGCCGTGTCTGTGAAAGCTTTCTGGTCGTGACGACCATCACAGGTTCTTGACCGTCACGGATTTTACCGATGCCCAATATTTCTCACCGCGAAACAACTCACTCTTAAGGGATAATGACTTAGACAGCTTCCATGTTGCCTGAATAACGGACTAGAAAGCAAGATATCCTTGAAGTATGGTTCTATTTACGTTTTAAAACGCACCAGAAATTTGAGCACATGATAATAAGTCAGGTGTTGAGTTTAACGTTGTTCATATCATGTGATCCTGCCCTGTCCATGATCAACTCGCCCCGGCTATGTCACCGTTTTACATTCTTTTCAAACATCTGTCGTTTTTATATCCCATTTATTTTTACTTAAAGTGCATAAACTTAAGAAAATTACTCGCTCTGCACTGAAGTTATCCTTTTTGCTCATGGATGTATTACATCCATGAACGTAGGCAGTCGGATGGCGCTCGATCACTCACTCACTCACTCGATTCTGATTAATTTATTCATTAAAATCGGATTAAATAGTTTCTCCTATCTCTCCCCTGCTAAGTATGGTTTTGTCCTGTATACTTCGTCCTGTAGGTTTGGCAGGTTTTAGGGGGGACTAGAGGTGGAATTTTTGTCCAGCCTTAGCATGGAGTTTAAACATGGCGGTTGACGCGGCACGAAGATGGTTTT
>OZ026607.1:16429621-16434621 GCA_964020085.1 Micromussa lordhowensis | reverse complement strand
CTAAGAACACCGCCGTCTTACGAGCCCCTCGATATCGTCAGATTAGATTATTTGTTTCAAGCGCGGGCATGGAATTCACATTTCCCAGAATTCACAGTGTAATACACGGCTTAGGCTTCTTTATTTGTTCAATAAAGATTAAGATCTTTTCTGTCTCGTAGTAACGGCTTGGTGCGATGCTCATTCACAATGTTTTGCAACTGGCTTCATATCAGGAGGAATGTCTGCACAATGATAACCGTCCGAGGACATATAAACATGGCATCAAATCAATTAAATGTAATATATAGGAGTTTATTGCGTAGGTTTTTACGATTAAGAACCTTCACTGAATTATTCTGAGAAACTTTCGTTGTTCCCCGAAATCAATGATCATCTGCCTTTGTTCCCCATAACCACTAGCGCGCCCTCAGCATACCTAAACTCTGTAGCATTTGTTCCTAATGAAGCATGAAGACAAACAGCTTCGAAATATTAAATGATTATAACTCGCAATTGTAGAACAGCACTTTTATTGGAGCTGAAATCCATATCCAAAATAACCAAATACTTTACTGCATCTATTTAAATACACTCTGCGCATGCGCTGCTCATGAATGCTCCGACTTCGAATCCATCATTTCCAGTGGAAACCGGCCAAAGCTTCACTTGAACATAAATGTTATGAATTGTGGTGTAGCAGATAAACAGAAAGCTGTCACCTCTCCGCTACAGCTCGAGGAATAATAAAAACAAAAATGATGACAACAATGAATTAAACTAGACATTCACTTGAGCTTGCCCGTGTTTTCGTAAAATGAAGACTCTAAATTAAACATAGGCACGCAAGGCGTGCAAGAGTTATTTTTTATGAAGTCTCGGAGATAGGAGCATTCATGGAGCTGTTTACAGTAATGATTTGGTTAATTTTAGAAATCGTTTTGGTTGCGATGTACAGCAAGAGATAAACTGGGAATTTATGATATACATGGTAAGATAACTAATTAGTATGCCATAAAATTTTTGACTGAACAAACTACAGTGATCTGACGCGTCTCCAGATTAATATAGATACCATCTTATTTTCTAACAGACAATTTGATTCGTTCTTTGATGCAACCCACTTTGTGATTGGGGTGACACGCACACATGCATAACTCCCTGTCACTCGTCGATCTCATAGCCCTTTCAATCCCCAAGAGGAATTTGTGCTCAAAAATACTCAAGTTAAGAGAACTTTTCGTATTTTATACGAGTCCTAAGTTTACCCTTTTTACACAACAACACTAGTTTACCGAAAAAAGAAAGAGAAAAAAACACCTCTGAAACGTTGACAGTCTAATTTAATTCATTCCCATATGAAAAACAAAAGTGTCAAATTACCATTTGTAACTAAAAATAGCAAGCATCTCGTGGGTTGGGTGGGAACAAGTGGTGATGATTTGCCAGCTCTAATTGAATTTACTCCCTTGTGAAAAACAAGTGTCGAATTACCCTTTGTAACTAAAAAATAAAATATCTCCTTATATTTCCATGCAACAACAACAAAACAATCGTTACCTGTACCTATTGTAAACGTTCGAACTCTTTCAAATCAAAATAGTCTCGTCTCCTCTAAAACATTTCGTAAGAACTAGAAGCAAAGATGCGTGACGTCTAATTGAATTTACTGCTTGTGAAAAACAAAAATATCAAGTTACTTTTGTAACTAAAAATAAAAACATCTCGCCATTTGCATACCTCAAGGCTCATCTCGTCCATAACTAAAATCCTAAGCCTAACTCACAGAAAATGCCGAAGTAAACCCAATATATGAATACTTCCTCCTCTTTTATAGAAGAATAAATATGGCAGTTCTGAACTGTATCGGGATCAAATCTTCTCATATACCATTTACTTTTAAAACAAGAAATTTGATTGGCTGTTTATAGTAGATCCGATCTGATTGGTGTGACATACATACATCTCTCACTGATCCATTGACCCGTCCACAACATACTCGTCGCACCGACTAAGAGATATTTTTTTTTACAAAAAAATAACTCAAAAATCATTTAATTTATTGACTGCATCTACAGGATTCGGTAATTTCCATAATGATCGATATACTGACCAATCTCTTCCCACTGCAATTCGCAGTTGAGAACTTCAAATTTTAAAAAATTCAATTTGATCGGAACTTTGGTCACTTTTATTTACTGGCGGGGATTAAAAACTTTCAATTATATCACATTATTTTCTGCACGGCCACACAAGCTTGCAGTTCTAATGCTCAATATGTTTAAACAAAATGTACTGTATTATAATGTGTTGTGTTGCGTTGCGTTGCGTTGCGTTCCGTTGTGCTGTGCTGTGCTGTGCTGTGCTGTTCTGTGTTGTGTTGTGTGGTGTTGTGTTGTATTGTAAGATCAAACAAACACGCATTTCGATAATATAAAAACATACCTTGTTTGGTTTCAGATCACGAATGTCCGTATTAAAGATATCAGTACAATACATGTATATGTAAGGTCATTTCAACTGAATAAGTAACGTCAATTCAATAATGCAATCAGCCAATCAGATTCCGCTCCTGACGAGCTAATGTCTGCATTCTCCCCTTCACTTTCACTTTGCTGCGGACCATTGTCGATAGTGTGGCCGCGCCTCATTGCTCGCATGAAATCGAGACGTTCCTGTGCTTTAGAAGTTTCCAAGTTGAGACCCACCTTCATCGCTTTATCCTTCGCCAAACGCGCGAATTCTTCTGCCTCCGCGTAATTACTACGTCGATATTCCAGATCAGAGCTACCCAGGAAGAAGTGAGAGCTCTCTGCCAGCGTCATTTCCGACCAGTACTTGGTTCTCAGCGTGTCTAAACACCACTGTGCTTTCGCGATAGATTCCTTGCTTACTGTTCGTTTTCGCGCGGCATCGCTGTCGCAATCAAGCAAATGTGCTGTCATTGTGACCAACACAAGAACGATGAGGTGTTTTATCACCAACAAATGGCTGTTTTCTGTCTCCACGTGCAGATAGACGTCGATGCACTTTTCCAGATCACTTCGAGCTTCATTCACTAGTTTAAGGCTTCGATGGGGGGTGAGTCCGATGAAAGCCATTAACATTTGTACTCTTTCGTAAGCAATCAAGCTTGTGTCGAGGCTCGTTTGACACGCAGCAATGTTTTGCCCGGCTAGGTTCACACAGTACATAGCCTCTCCTAGGCTTCCTTGTCTTCTCAAGATTTGTGCTTGATAAACGTAGCCCCGACCCGCCATAAGCTGTGGATTTCTTGCTTCAGACATGAAATTGAATGCCTCATCGATCAACTGCAGAGCGCGGTCTGGCTGGTATTGGTAATAAGCTTTCATGCTTTGTTCCAGTTTGATGGCTATTTGAGTGTCCGCATCAGTAAACTTTAGCAACAGGTCGCTTGCGTGCTTATCAAAATCTTCCCACTTAGCGTTCTGACGGTATGGACGAAGCTGATTCACAACCCACCAGGATCGTTTGTACACCACAGTACTCTCTTTAGAAAAGGAAGGTGGACTCAATGCAAACAATGGGGAAACAGTGCTTTCTTTCCTCTTTTTCTTAGCCTTGCCTGATTTCGATGATATCGGGTCCCCTGTTTCTAGCGTGACCGAAATTTGGCAGATCGTTTCACAAGCTGTGTGATGCTTTAAACTGTTCATTTTCCCTCTTTTTTTCGGTGGAATGGCGTTTAAAAAAAATCTGATCTTGTATTTGGTGACAGGCTCGTGGAAGCGGAACAGAAACCCGATAACTCCTATCATGGACACCTTTGTGCCGCTTTTAGTCTTTCTTTTGATGCGTTTACACTGATAATCAGGTAGTTTAAGACTAGATCCACTTGCTCCATCGTAACTCACTGCCACTGTTACATCGTAATGGCCTGCGATGTCAAGCGCTTCTCTTGTGTGTTGATTCTTACAGACCAGCAGTTGTACTAAGTGATCATTGTCACAATCAGGGAAGCCAAGTCTACTTCGACCAACGCTCAGAAGTCCACTTGGTTTCCAGTGTTCTCTCAGCACAGGACCACCTTCATCGCCGCTTTCAACCTTGCTGGGATTTTCAGGCATGGTCGGATTATCCACTGATCTAAAGGTCAGGACGTTATTTGTACCACGTTGCAATATGCTTGCGTTTACGTTCAAAACAAAGGAGTCGTCACTTCCGATTGTTGCCCGCTCCTCCTCGCTTGAATGATATCCGGGAACGTCCGTTCCAAAGCAGGGATTAATGTGGGAATCTTGACTACCATTAGCCATTTCACTCGGGAAGTTGAATTTTCACGCTTTCCACAAGAGTTGTGGAAAAATAAAAATGTTTGTTCACTGTTAAAACCCGTGCCGGTCACGGATCACAGTAACACCCGTGATTTTCAAGTTCTCGTAATGTTGACCGTCACGGGATCGTTACGTAACTAAACAGTGGGAGCCCGCCTTTCGGCGACTTCTTTACGACGTCAATTGTATTCTGTCCGGAATAAAAGCTCAGCTAGTCATTTCCTTCTTTAAAGAACGCCTTTAATAAGGCCACCCCGTTAATATGAATTTGAAGAGCTTCTAATTGCCTTATCCCTGCTGTTGACAAACTGAGGACCAACTTTCGTGATAGTAAGAACAAAATCCCGGTTCAGAAGCCATCCCCTCCACAACAAACACCGGTGAAGCCCGCCAATTGTCATCATCTATTCGTTAGTCTCATCTCAGACAAGAGGGGCTTATACCCGGAAGAGCGTATACCCGGAGGGGCTTATACCCGGAGGGGCTTGTAAGATGCAATTTGCGGTATGTGGACTGTAATTAACTTCGAATCGAATACTGTAATTGAAATTGATTTATTTGTATTTGTGCCTATTTACAGTTACCTGTGTCGAATCCTTTCTCGCTGTCGATGAATGTTCCTTCTCTCGAAATTGCACAGGTCATGTTGATATACATTAATTGGTTTTAAATGTCAATCGATGAGATCAAAGGTCCACTATACAAACAAAACATCACATAAGAGTA
>OZ026607.1:16404621-16427121 GCA_964020085.1 Micromussa lordhowensis | reverse complement strand
CCACCATTGCTTCTGGCGAAGTAAACACGATCTTATTTATCACCGTAAGGGCATTACAGTAAATACGGTCATATTTATCAGCATCAGCGCATACCATGGCTGACTACCTTCTTTAGCGCATTGAATATTCCCTTCGAAAGTGAACATGCAAGCAAATCAAAAATACAACTCTAGATAATTTCAGCCGTAGTAGCCAGCAACAGGTCCTAAATTACATTCTTTATCCTTGCAAATGTCTTGACGTCCAACTCCGAGGGATTTTCGCCCAATTATTTCTCCCCGACTATGAATATTCAATTCGCTAACTAGTCCAAAACTTTCCGGAGGGGAGGTATGACGAAAAGAGCTGAGAAATGGCCTGTAATTGGCTGATGATGACATCAGTCGGTGACGACATTTGGCCGAGTGGGAGTTTGGCCTGTGATTGGTTGATGAAGACATCATCCGCGGAGGTCTGCGTCTGGTGACACAAAAACGAAACAAGAAGTTGAAAACAACTTTTAACCGCGCTTTTAAAATTGAACTGTTTTCTAAGTATTTAGCAACAGCGTTTTGCGAGTAAACATTACCCATTGGAAACAATAGAGATTGCGTGATTCAAAAGTAAGCTTAGTGCCTGGATTGAAAGAGATTTTATTTCACATTCTTTGCATAGCGTGGTTGCGTGATTGGTAATCGGAGATTTTTGTTTACCTGTAGCTCGAAGGAGAATTGACCTTTCAAACGAATATATATTTGCAAAGGTTTTGACGAGTGCCGAGGTTATATTTTTTTTTCCCAGAAAACTCCACCATTGCTTGTGGCGAAGTAAACACGATCTTATTTATCACCGTAAGGGCATTACAGTAAATACGGTCATATTTATCAGCATCAGCGCATTCCATGGCTGACTACCTTCTTTAGCGCATTGAATCCGGGATTGAATATTCCCTTCGAAAGTGAACATGCAAGCAAATCAAAAATACAACTCTAGATAATTTCAGCCGTAGTAGCCAGCAACAGGTCCTAAATTACATTCTTTATCCTTGCAAATGTCTTGACGTCCAACTCCGAGGGATTTTCGCCCAATTATTTCTCCCCGACTATGAATATTCAATTCGCTAACTAGTCAAAACTTTCCGGAGGGGAGGTATGACGAAAAGAGCTGAGAAATGGCCTGTAATTGGCTGATGATGACATCATTCGGTGACGACATTTGGCCGAGTGGGAGTTTGGCCTGTGATTGGTTGATGAAGACATCATCCGCGGAGGTCTGCGTCTGGTGACACAAAAACGAAAAAAAACAAGAAGTTGAAAACAACTTTTAACCGCGCTTTTAAAATTGAACTGTTTTCTAAGTATTTAGCAACAGCGTTTTGCGAGTAAACATTACCCATTGGAAACAATAGAGATTGCGTGATTCAAAGTAAGCTCAGTGCCTGCAGATTGAAAGAGATTTTATTTCACATTCTTTGCATAGCGTGGTTGCGTGATTGGTAATCGGAGATTTTTGTTTACCTGTAGCTCGAAGGAGAATTGACCTTTCAAACGAATATATATTTGCAAAGGTTTTGACGAGTGCCGAGGTTATATTTTTTTTTCCCAGAAAACTCCACCACTGCTTCTGGCGAAGTAAACACGATCTTATTTATCACCATAAGGGCATTACAGTAAATACGGTCATATTTATCAGCATCAGCGCATTCCATGGCTGACTACCGCATTGAATATTCCCTTCGAAAGTGAACATGCAAGCAAAACAAAAATACAACTCTAGATAACTTCAGCCGTAGTAGCCAGCAACAGGTCCTAAATTACATTCTTTATCCTTGCAAATGTCTTGACGTCCAACTCCGAGGGATTTTCGCCCAATTATTTCTCCCCGACTATGAATATTCAATTCGCTAACTAGACAAAACTTTCCGGAGGGGAGGTATGACGAAAAGAGCTGAGAAATGGCCTGTAATTGGCTGATGATGACATCATTCGGTGACGACATTTGGCCGAGTGGGAGTTTGGCCTGTGATTGGTTGATGAAGACATCATCCGCGGAGGTCTGCGTCTGGTGACACAAAAACGAAAAAAAAAAAACCCCGTGCAGAGCAAGAACCGCGCTCGGCCCATGGCCGCGCGGTTAACAAGAAGATCTTTTAGATCTTATAACCGCGCTTTTAAAATTTAACTGTTTTCTAAGTATTTTTAAAACAACAACCGTTTGCGAGTAAACATTACCCATTGGAAACAATAGAGATTGCGTGATTCAAAGTTGGCTCAGTGCCTGGATTGAAAGAGATTTTATTTCACATTCTTTGCATAGCGTGGTTGCGTGATTGGTAATCGGAGATTTTGTTTACCCGTAGCTCGGAGGAGAATATATGTTTGCATATGTTCAAAGGGTTTTGACGAGCGCCGAGGTTTTATTTTTCTCCCAGAAAACTCCACCATTGCTTCTGGCGAAGTAAACACAATCTTATTTATCACCGTATGGGCATTACAGTAAATACGGTCTTATTTATCACCATCAGCGCATTCCATGGCTGACGCCAGACGTTTCTTTAGCGCATTGAATATTCCCTTCGAAAGTGAACATGCCAGCAAAACGAAAATACAGCCTAACTCTAGGTAATTTCAGCCTTAGTAGCCAGCAACAGGTCCTAAATTACATTATTTATCCTTGCAAATGTCCTTGTGGTAATATTTCAACAGCTTTTGCGAATAAACATTACGGGTTTGGCCTGTGATTGGTTGATGAAGACATCATCCGCGGAGGTCTGCGTCTGGTGACACGAAAACGAAAAAAAACAAGAAGTTGAAAACAACTTTTAACCGCGCTTTTAAAATTGAACTGTTTTCTAAGTATTTAGCAACAGCGTTTTGCGAGTAAACATTACCCATTGGAAACAATAGAGATTGCGTGACTCAAAAGCAAGCTTAGTGCCTGGATTGAAAGAGATTTTATTTCACATTCTTTGCATAGCGTGGTTGCGTGATTGGTAATCGGAGATTTTTGTTTACCTGTAGCTCGAAGGAGAATTGACCTTTCAAACGAATATATATTTGCAAAGGTTTTGACGAGTGCCGAGGTTATATTTTTTTTCCCAGAAAACTCCACCATTGCTTCTGGCGAAGTAAACACGATCTTATTTATCACCGTAAGGGCATTACAGTAAATACGGTCATATTTATCAGCATCAGCGCATACCATGGCTGACTACCTTCTTTAGCGCATTGAATATTCCCTTCGAAAGTGAACATGCAAGCAAATCAAAAATACAACTCTAGATAATTTCAGCCGTAGTAGCCAGCAACAGGTCCTAAATTACATTCTTTATCCTTGCAAATGTCTTGACGTCCAACTCCGAGGGATTTTCGCCCAATTATTTCTCCCCGACTATGAATATTCAATTCGCTAACTAGTCAAAACTTTCCGGAGGGGAGGTATGACGAAAAGAGCTGAGAAATGGCCTGTAATTGGCTGATGATGACATCAGTCGGTGACGACATTTGGCCGAGTGGGAGTTTGGCCTGTGATTGGTTGATGAAGACATCATCCGCGGAGGTCTGCGTCTGGTGACACAAAAACGAAACAAGAAGTTGAAAACAACTTTTAACCGCGCTTTTAAAATTGAACTGTTTTCTAAGTATTTAGCAACAGCGTTTTGCGAGTAAACATTACCCATTGGAAACAATAGAGATTGCGTGATTCAAAAGTAAGCTTAGTGCCTGGATTGAAAGAGATTTTATTTCACATTCTTTGCATAGCGTGGTTGCGTGATTGGTAATCGGAGATTTTTGTTTACCTGTAGCTCGAAGGAGAATTGACCTTTCAAACGAATATATATTTGCAAAGGTTTTGACGAGTGCCGAGGTTATATTTTTTTTTCCCAGAAAACTCCACCATTGCTTGTGGCGAAGTAAACACGATCTTATTTATCACCGTAAGGGCATTACAGTAAATACGGTCATATTTATCAGCATCAGCGCATTCCATGGCTGACTACCTTCTTTAGCGCATTGAATCCGGGATTGAATATTCCCTTCGAAAGTGAACATGCAAGCAAATCAAAAATACAACTCTAGATAATTTCAGCCGTAGTAGCCAGCAACAGGTCCTAAATTACATTCTTTATCCTTGCAAATGTCTTGACGTCCAACTCCGAGGGATTTTCGCCCAATTATTTCTCCCCGACTATGAATATTCAATTCGCTAACTAGTCAAAACTTTCCGGAGGGGAGGTATGACGAAAAGAGCTGAGAAATGGCCTGTAATTGGCTGATGATGACATCATTCGGTGACGACATTTGGCCGAGTGGGAGTTTGGCCTGTGATTGGTTGATGAAGACATCATCCGCGGAGGTCTGCGTCTGGTGACACAAAAACGAAAAAAAACAAGAAGTTGAAAACAACTTTTAACCGCGCTTTTAAAATTGAACTGTTTTCTAAGTATTTAGCAACAGCGTTTTGCGAGTAAACATTACCCATTGGAAACAATAGAGATTGCGTGATTCAAAGTAAGCTCAGTGCCTGCAGATTGAAAGAGATTTTATTTCACATTCTTTGCATAGCGTGGTTGCGTGATTGGTAATCGGAGATTTTTGTTTACCTGTAGCTCGAAGGAGAATTGACCTTTCAAACGAATATATATTTGCAAAGGTTTTGACGAGTGCCGAGGTTATATTTTTTTTTCCCAGAAAACTCCACCACTGCTTCTGGCGAAGTAAACACGATCTTATTTATCACCATAAGGGCATTACAGTAAATACGGTCATATTTATCAGCATCAGCGCATTCCATGGCTGACTACCGCATTGAATATTCCCTTCGAAAGTGAACATGCAAGCAAAACAAAAATACAACTCTAGATAACTTCAGCCGTAGTAGCCAGCAACAGGTCCTAAATTACATTCTTTATCCTTGCAAATGTCTTGACGTCCAACTCCGAGGGATTTTCGCCCAATTATTTCTCCCCGACTATGAATATTCAATTCGCTAACTAGACAAAACTTTCCGGAGGGGAGGTATGACGAAAAGAGCTGAGAAATGGCCTGTAATTGGCTGATGATGACATCATTCGGTGACGACATTTGGCTGAGTGGGAGTTTGGCCTGTGATTGGTTGATGAAGACATCATCCGCGGAGGTCTGCGTCTGGTGACACAAAAACGAAAAAAAAAAACCCCGTGCAGAGCAAGAACCGCGCTCGGCCCATGGCCGCGCGGTTAACAAGAAGATCTTTTAGATCTTATAACCGCGCTTTTAAAATTTAACTGTTTTCTAAGTATTTTTAAAACAACAACCGTTTGCGAGTAAACATTACCCATTGGAAACAATAGAGATTGCGTGATTCAAAGTTGGCTCAGTGCCTGGATTGAAAGAGATTTTATTTCACATTCTTTGCATAGCGTGGTTGCGTGATTGGTAATCGGAGATTTTGTTTACCCGTAGCTCGGAGGAGAATATATGTTTGCATATGTTCAAAGGGTTTTGACGAGCGCCGAGGTTTTATTTTTCTCCCAGAAAACTCCACCATTGCTTCTGGCGAAGTAAACACAATCTTATTTATCACCGTATGGGCATTACAGTAAATACGGTCTTATTTATCACCATCAGCGCATTCCATGGCTGACGCCAGACGTTTCTTTAGCGCATTGAATATTCCCTTCGAAAGTGAACATGCCAGCAAAACGAAAATACAGCCTAACTCTAGGTAATTTCAGCCTTAGTAGCCAGCAACAGGTCCTAAATTACATTATTTATCCTTGCAAATGTCCTTGTGGTAATATTTCAACAGCTTTTGCGAATAAACATTACGGGTTTGGCCTGTGATTGGTTGATGAAGACATCATCCGCGGAGGTCTGCGTCTGGTGACACGAAAACGAAAAAAAACAAGAAGTTGAAAACAACTTTTAACCGCGCTTTTAAAATTGAACTGTTTTCTAAGTATTTAGCAACAGCGTTTTGCGAGTAAACATTACCCATTGGAAACAACAGAGATTGCGTGATTCAAAGTAAGCTTAGTGCCTGGATTGAAAGAGATTTTATTTCACATTCTTTGCATAGCGTGGTTGCGTGATTGGTAATCGGAGATTTTTGTTTACCTGTAGCTCGAAGGAGAATTGACCTTTCAAACGAATATATATTTGCAAAGGTTTTGACGAGTGCCGAGGTTATATTTTTTTTCCCAGAAAACTCCACCATTGCTTGTGGCGAAGTAAACACGATCTTATTTATCACCGTAAGGGCATTACAGTAAATACGGTCATATTTATCAGCATCAGCGCATTCCATGGCTGACTACCTTCTTTAGCGCATTGAATATTCCCTTCGAAAGTGAACATGCAAGCAAAACAAAAATACAACTCTAGATAATTTCAGCCGTAGTAGCCAGCAACAGGTCCTAAATTACATTCTTTATCCTTGCAAATGTCTTGACGTCCAACTCCGAGGGATTTTCGCCCAATTATTTCTCCCCGAATATGAATATTCAATTCGCTAACTAGACAAAACTTTCCGGAGGGGAGGTATGACGAAAAAAGCTGAGAAATGGCCTGTAATTGGCTGATGATGACATCAGTCGGTGACGACATTTGGCCGAGTGGGAGTTTTGGCCTGTGATTGGTTGATGAAGACATCATCCGCAGAGATCTGCGTCTGGTGACACAAAAACGAAAAAAAAAAAACCCCGTGCAGAGCAAGAACCGCGCTCGGCCCATGGCCGCGCGGTTAACAAGAAGATCATAGATCTTTTAACCGCGCTTTGAAAGTTAAACTGTTTTCTTAGCACTACAAATGCAAAGCAGGGCACTTCCAAGGCAGAAGGCAGTCCTTTTTTTGTCAAAAAGAATCTATTCAATGTTTCCCCACCAAATTTCATATGTTGTCGTGGCGCAGTCGAGTAGGCGTTCGCCTGCCAGGATAGAGGTTGTGAGTTCGAATCCTGTGGAAGTTGAATTTTGTTTCCTTTTCTTTTTCTTATTGCCGAATCGAAGTGAAACCAGTGGATCCGTCTCTTGAATCTTTTAATTCGGAGGTAATTTATTTTCTTCTTTGTACGGTATCTTGGATATTAAAAAGTATTTCTGTCACACGGCCGATTAACCGAGCTGATCTGCATTTGATTTTATACAGCAATGCAAAATGATTTACAGTTTTGTTGACCGTAGCCCGGGTTTACATTTCATCTGCTATCAGGTTGATGCAAGTTTGTATTTAGGCAGATTTTTTGACATAGTCAAGATTTGTATTTTGCAAAATGGTAATAAAACATCGTTTTATGTAGCGAAAAAGAAAAATTACCCATTGGAAACAATAGAGATTGCGTGATTCAAAGTTGGCTCAGTGCCTGGATTAAAAGAAATTTTATTTCACATTCTTTGCATAGCGTGATTGCGTTATTGGTAATCAGAGATTTTGTTTATCTGTAGCTCGAAGGAGAATATATATTTGCATATGTTCAAAGGGTTTTGACGAGCGCCGAGGTTTTATTTTTCTCCCAGAAAACTCCACCATTGCTTCTGGCGAAATAAACACGATCTTATTTATCACCGTAAGGGCATTACAGTAAATACGGTTTTATTTATCACCGTGAGCCCATTTCATGGCTGACGCCAGACGTTCCTTTAGCGCACTGAATATTCCCTTCGAAAGTGAACATGCAAGCAAAACGAAAATAAAGCTTAACTCTAGATAATTTCAGCCTTAGTAGCCAGCAACAGGTCCTAAGTTACATTATTTATCCTTGCAAATGTCCTTGTGGTAATATTTCAACAGCTTTTTTTTCGGCGAATTGCGTGATTCAAAGTTTGGCCGAGCAGGGAGCTGGTTCAGCTCTCCGACATGACAAAAAAAAACAAGAAGTTGAAAACAACTTAAAACCGCGCTTTTAAAATTGAACTGTTTTCTAAGTATTTAGCAACAGCGTTTTGCGAGTAAACATTACCCATTGGAAACAATAGAGATTGCGTGATTCAAAGTAAGCTCAGTGCCTGGATTGAAAGAGATTTTATTTCACATTCTTTGCATAGCGTGGTTGCGTGATTGGTAATCGGAGATTTTTGTTTACCTGTAGCTCGAAGGAGAATTGACCTTTCAAACGAATATATATTTGCAAAGGTTTTGACGAGTGCCGAGGTTATATTTTTTTTCCCAGAAAACTCCACCATTGCTTGTGGCGAAGTAAACACGATCTTATTTATCACCGTAAGGGCATTGCAGTAAATACGGTCATATTTATCAGCATCAGCGCATTCCATGGCTGACTACCTTCTTTAGCCGGCGCATTGAATATTCCCTTCGAAAGTGAACATGCAAGCAAAACGAAAATAAAGCTTAACTCTAGATAATTTCAGCCTTAGTAGCCAGCAACAGGTCCTAAATTACATTATTTATCCTTGCAAATGTCCTTGTGGTAATATTTCAACAGCTTTTTTTTCGGCGAATAAACATTACCGGTTGCGTGATTCAAAGTTTGGCCGAGCAGAGAGCTGGTTCAGCTCTCCGACATGACAAAAAAAATAAAAAATAAAAAATAAACCCCGTGCAGAGCAAGAACCGCGCTCGGCCCATGGCCGCGCGGTTAAAAAAAAAAATAAACCCCGTGCAGAGCAAGAACCGCGCTCGGCCCATGGCCGCGCGGTTAAAAAAAAAAACCCCGTGCAGAGCAAGAACCGCGCTCGGCCCATGGCCGCGCGGTTAACAAGAAGATCATAGATCTTTTAACCGCGCTTTGAAAGTTAAACTGTTTTCTTAGCACTACAAATGCAAAGCAGGGCACTTCTAAGGCAGAAGGCAGTCCTTTTTTTGTCAAAAAGAATCTATTCAATGTTTCCCCACCAAATTTCATATGTTGTCGTGGCGCAGTCGAGTAGGCGTTCGCCTGCCAGGATGGAGGTTGTGAGTTCGAATCCTGTGGAAGTTGAATTTTGTTTCCTTTTCTTTTTCTTATTGCCGAATCGAAGTGAAACCAGTGGATCCGTCTCTTGAATCTTTTAATTCGGAGGTAATTTATTTTCTTCTTTGTACGGTATCTTGGATATTAAAAAGTATTTCTGTCACACGGCCGATCTGCATTTGATTTTATACAGCAATGCAAAATGATTTACAGTTTTGTTGACCGTAGCCCGGGTTTACATTTCATCTGCTATCAGGTTGATGCAAGTTTGTATTTAGGCAGATTTTTTGACATAGTCAAGATTTGTATTTTGCAAAATGGTAATAAAACATCGTTTTATGTAGCGAAAAAGAAAAATTACCCATTGGGAACAATAGAGATTGCGTGATTCAAAGTTGGCTCAGTGCCTGGATTAAAAGAAATTTTATTTCACATTCTTTGCATAGCGTGATTGCGTTATTGGTAATCAGAGATTTTGTTTATCTGTAGCTCGAAGGAGAATATATATTTGCATATGTTCAAAGGGTTTTGACGAGCGCCGAGGTTTTATTTTTCTCCCAGAAAACTCCACCATTGCTTCTGGCGAAATAAACACGATCTTATTTATCACCGTAAGGGCATTACAGTAAATACGGTTTTATTTATCACCTTGAGCCCATTCCATGGCTGACGCCAGACGTTCCTTTAGCGCACTGAATATTCCCTTCGAAAGTGAACATGCAAGCAAAACGCAAATAAAGCTTAACTCTAGATAATTTCAGCCTTAGTAGCCAGCAACAGGTCCTAAATTACATTATTTATCCTTGCAAATGTCCTTGTGGTAATATTTCAACAGCTTTTTTTTCGGCGAATGAACATTACCGGTTGCGTGATTCAAAGTTTGGCCGAGTAGAGAGCTGGTTCAGCTCTCCGAAATGACAAAAAAAAAAAAAAACAAGAAGTTGAAAACAACTTTTAACCGCGCTTTTAAAATTGAACTGTTTTCTAAGTATTTAGCAACAGCGTTTTGCGAGTAAACATTACCCATTGGAAACAATAGAGATTGCGTGATTCAAAGTAAGCTTAGTGCCTGGATTGAAAGAGGTTTTATTTCACATTCTTTGCATAGCGTGGTTGCGTGATTGGTAATCGGAGATTTTTGTTTACCTGTAGCTCGAAGGAGAATTGACCTTTCAAACAAATATATATTTGCAAAGGTTTTGACGAGTGCCGAGGTTATATTTTTTTTCCCAGAAAACTCCACCATTGCTTCTGGCGAAGTAAACACGATCTTATTTATCACCGTAAGGGCATTACAGTAAATACGGTCATATTTATCAGCATCAGCGCATTCCATGGCTGACTACCTTCTTTAGCGCATTGAATATTCCCTTCGAAAGTGAACATGCAAGCAAATCAAAAATACAACTCTAGATAATTTCAGCCGTACTAGCCAGCAACAGGTCCTAAATTACATTCTTTATCCTTGCAAATGTCTTGACGTCCAACTCCGAGGGATTTTCGCCCAATTATTTCTCCCCGACTATGAATATTCAATTCGCTAACTAGTCAAAACTTTCCGGAGGGGAGGTATGACGAAAAGAGCTGAGAAATGGCCTGTAATTGGCTGATGATGACATCATTCGGTGACGACATTTGGCCGAGTGGGAGTTTGGCCTGTGATTGGTTGATGAAGACATCATCCGCGGAGGTCTGCGTCTGGTGACACAAAAACGACAAGAAGTTGAAAACAACTTAAAACCGCGCTTTTAAAATTGAACTGTTTTCTAAGTATTTAGCAACAGCGTTTTGCGAGTAAACATTACCCATTGGAAACAATAGAGATTGCGTGATTCAAAGTAAGCTCAGTGCCTGGATTGAAAGAGATTTTATTTCACATTCTTTGCATAGCGTGGTTGCGTGATTGGTAATCGGAGATTTTTGTTTACCTGTAGCTCGAAGGAGAATTGACCTTTCAAACGAATATATATTTGCAAAGGTTTTGACGAGTGCCGAGGTTATATTTTTTTTTCCCAGAAAACTCCACCATTGCTTCTGGCGAAGTAAACACGATCTTATTTATCACCGTAAGGGCATTGCAGTAAATACGGTCATATTTATCAGCATCAGCGCATTCCATGGCTGACTACCTTCTTTAGCCGGCGCATTGAATATTCCCTTCGAAAGTGAACATGCAAGCAAAACAAAAATAAAGCTTAACTCTAGATAATTTCAGCCTTAGTAGCCAGCAACAGGTCCTAAATTACATTATTTATCCTTGCAAATGTCCTTGTGGTAATATTTCAACAGCTTGTTTTTCGGCGAATAAACATTACCGGTTGCGTGATTCAAAGTTTGGCCGAGCAGAGAGCTGGTTCAGCTCTCCGACATGACAAAAAAAAACAAGAAGTTGAAAACAACTTTTAACCGCGCTTTTAAAATTGAACTGTTTTCTAAGTATTTAGCAACAGCGTTTTGCGAGTAAACATTACCCATTGGAAACAATAGAGATTGCGTGATTCAAAGTAAGCTCAGTGCCTGCATTGAAAGAGATTTTATTTCACATTCTTTGCATAGCGTGGTTGCGTGATTGGTAATCGGAGATTTTTGTTTATCTGTAGCTCGAAGGAGAATATATATTTGCATATGTTCAAAGGGTTTTGACGAGCGCCGAGGTTTTATTTTTCTCCCAGAAAACTCCACCATTGCTTCTGGCGAAATAAACACGATCTTATTTATCACCGTGAGCCCATTCCATGGCTGACGCCAGACGTTCCTTTAGCGCACTGAATATTCCCTTCGAAAGTGAACATGCAAGCAAAACGAAAATAAAGCTTAACTCTAGATAATTTCAGCCTTAGTAGCCAGCAACAGGTCCTAAATTACATTATTTATCCTTGCAAATGTCCTTGTGGTAATATTTCAACAGCTTTTCTTCGGCGAATAAACATTACCGGTTGCGTGATTCAAAGTTTGGCCGAGCAGAGAGCTGGTTCAGCTCTCCGACATGACAAAAAAAAAAAATAAAAAAAATAAACCCCGTGCAGAGCAAGAACCGCGCTCGGCCCATGGCCGCGCGGTTAAAAAAAATAAAAAATAAACCCCGTGCAGAGCAAGAACCGCGCTCGGCCCATGGCCGCGCAGTTAATAAAAAATAAACCCCGTGCAGAGCAAGAACCGCGCTCGGCCCATGGCCGCGCGGTTAAAAAATAAAATAAAGCCCGTGCAGAGCAAGAACCGCGCTCGGCCCATGGCCGCGCGGTTAAAAACCGAAGGTAGAGCAAGAAACCGCCCAGCCTACGGCTGCGCGGTTTAAAAACCGAAGGCAGAGCAAGAAACCGTCCAGCCTACGGTTGCGCGGTTTAATTACGATTAAGAACCTTCACTGAATTATTCTGAGAAACATTCGTTATTCCCCGAAATCAATGAGCATGTGCCTTTGTTCCCCATAACCACTAGCGCGCCCTCAGCATACCTAAACTCTGTAGCATTTGTTCCTAAAGAAGAATGAAGACAAACAGCTTCGAAATATTAAATGATCATAACTCGCACTTTTATTGCAGCTGAAATCCATATCTAAACTAACCAAATACTTTGCATCTATTTAAATACACTCTGCGCATGCGCTGCTCATGAATGCTCCGACTTCGAATCCATTGCCAGTGGAAACGAGGCAAAGCTTCACTTGAACATAAATGTTATGATTTGCGGTGTAGCAGATAAACAGAAAGCTGTCAGCTCTCCGCTACAAAAATGATCACAAGAAAACTACTCAATGAATTAAACTAGGCATTCACTTGAGCTTGCCCGTTTTTTTCGTAAAATGAAGACTCTAAATTAATTTATTGACTGCGTCTACAGGATTCGGTAATTTCCATAATGATCGATATACTGACCAATCTCTTTCCACTGCAATTCGCAGTTGAGAACTTCAAATTTTAAAAAATTCAATTTGATCGGAACTTTGGTCACTTTTATTTACTAGCGGGGATTAAAAGCTTTCAATTATATCACATTATTTTCTGCACGACCACACAAGCTTGCAGTTCTAATGCTCAATATATTTAAATAAAATTTACTGTATTGTAATGTGTTGTGTTGCGTTGCGTTGCGTTGCGTTGCGTTGCGTTGCGCTGCGCTGTGTTGTGTTGTGTTGTATTGTAAGATCAAACAAACACGTATTTCGATAATATAAAAACATACCTTGTTTGGTTTCAGATCACGTAATGTCCGTATTAAAGATATCAGTACAATACATGTATATCAAGGTCCTTTCAACTGAATAAGTAACATCAATTCAATAATGCAATCAGCCAATCAGATTCCGCTCCTGATGAGCTAATGTCTGCATTCTCCCCTTCACTTTCACTTTGCTGCGGACCATTGTCGATAGTGTGGCCGCGCCTCATTGCTCGCATGAAATCGAGACGTTCCTGTGCTTTAGAAGTTTCCAAGTTGAGACCCACCTTTATCGCTTTATCCTTCGCCAAACGCGCGAATTCTTCTGCCTCCGGGTAATTACTACGTCGATATTCCAGATCAGAGCTACCCAGGAAGAAGAAAGATCTCTCTGCCAGCGTCATTTCCGACCAGTACTTGGTGATCAGCGTTTCTAAACACCACTGTGCTTTCGCGATAGATTCCTTGCTTACTGTTCGTTTTCGCGCGGCATCGCTGTCGCAATCAAGCAAATGAGTTGTCATTGTGACCAACACAAGAACGATGAGGTGTTTTATCACCAACAAATGGCTGTTTTCTGTCTCCACGTGCAGATAAACGTCGATGCACTTTTCCAGATCACTTCGAGCTTCATTCACTAGTTTAAGGCTTCGGTGGGGGGTGAGTCCGATGAAAGCCATTAACATTTGTACTCTTACGTAAGCAATCAAGCTTGTGTCGAGTCTTGTTTGACACGCAGCAATGTTTTGCCCGGCTAGGTCCACACAGTACATAGCCTCTCCTAGGCTTCCTTGTCTTCTCAAGATTTGTGCTTGATAAACGTAGCCCCGACCCGCCATAAGCTGTGGATTTCTTGCTTCAGACATGAAATTGAATGCCTCATCGATCAACTGCAGAGCGCGGTCTGGCTGGTATTGGTAATAAGCTTTCATGCTTTGTTCCAGTTTGATGGCTATTTGAGTGTCCGCATCAGTAAACTTTAGCAACAGGTCGCTTGCGTGCTTATCAAAATCTTCCCACTTAGCGTTCTGACGGCATGAACGAAGCTGATTCATAACCCACCAGGATCTTTTGTACACCAAAGTACTCTCTTTTGAAAAGGAAGGTGGACTCAATGCAAACAATGGGGAAACAGTGCTTTCTTTCCTCTTTTTCTGTGCTTTGCCTGATTTCGATGATATCGGGTCCCCTGTTTCTAGCGTGACCGAAATTTGGCAGATCGTTTCACAAGCTGTGTGATGCTTTAAACTGTTCATTTTCCCTCCTTTTTTCGGTGGAATGGCGTTTAAAAAAAAGCTGATCTTGTATTTGGTGACAGGCTCGTGAAAGCGGAACAGAAACCCGATAACTCCTATCATGGACACCTTTGTGCCGCTTTTAGTCTTGCTTTTGATGCGTTTACATTGATAATCAGGCAGTTTAAGACTAGATCCACTTGCTCCATCGTAACTCACTGCCACTGTTACATCGTAATGACCTGCGATGTCAAGCGCTTCTCTTGTGTGTTGATTCTTACAGACCAGCAGTTGTACTAAGTGATCAGTGTCACAATCAGGGAAGCCAAGTCTACTTCGACCAACGCTCAGAAGTCCACTTGGTTTCCAGTGTTCTCTCAGCACAGGACCACCTTCATCGCCGCTTTCAACCTTGCTGGGATTTTCAGAAGTGGTCGGATTATCCACTGATCTAAAGGTCAGGACGTTATTTCTACCAATTTGCAATATGCTTGCGTTTATGTTCAAAACAAAGGAGTCGTCACTTCCGATTGTTGCCCGCTCCTCCTCGCTTGAATGACATCCGGGAACGTCAGTTCCATTGCTATTATCTGAAGCTCCGACTGCTTCACACCTTTTCACTTCACCTTCCTCGAAACCTTGACTGCTAGTAGCCATTTCACTTTGTAAAAATTTAATTTTTCACGTCTTCTACAAGTCACCCAACCAGTTGTCAAAATGGTTTATTTTTTTGAACATTGGTAAAACCCGTGACGCTCACTGGTAAAACTGAACATGTGACGGCCGTGTCTGTGAAAGCTTTCTGGTCGTGACGACCATCACAGGTTCTTGACCGTAACGGATTTTACCGATGCCCAATATTTCACACCGCGAAACAACTCACTCTTAAGGGATAATGACTTAGACAGCTTCCATGTTGCCTGAATAACGGACTAGAAAGCAAGATATCCTTGAAGTATGGTTCTATTTACGTTTTAAAACGCACCAGAAATAATAAGTCAGGTGTTGAGTTTAATGTTGTTCATATCATGTGATCCTCCCCTGTCCATGATCAACTCGCCCCGGCTATGTCGCCGTTTGACATTCTTTTCAAACATCTGTCGTTTTTATATCCCATTTATTTTTACTTAAAGTGCATAAACTTAAGAAAATTACTCGCTCTGCACTGAAGTTATCCTTTTTGCCCATGGATGTATTACATCCATGAGCGTAGGCAGTCGGATGGCGCTCGATCACTCACTCACTCACTCGATTCTGATTAATTTATTCATTAAAATCGGATTAAATAGTTTCTCCTATCTCTCCCCTGCTAAGTATGGTTTTGTCCTGTATACTTCGTCCTGTAGGTTTGGCAGGTTTTAGGGGGGACTAGAGGTGGAATTTTTGTCCAGCCTTAGCATTGAGTTTAAACATGGCGGTTGACGCGGCACGAAGATGTTTTTTTTTTATTTTTATTTTTTTTTATTTAAACATATTTGTAATTGTTTGCCCCAAAAGCACCTAGGCTTATCAAGGGGGCTCACAATAATACAGTAATCAGGCTTACAACTAAACAGACGGACACAAACATCACACAAAGTCACAACAAATAAATTTACATAACTAGAGGACAGACAGTGGCCATTGAGAGGCAATTTGTACTATTAAAAAATTACATCAGTAGAAAAGTATTAAATCTAGTCACCTCTATTAACTATGATTAAAATAACAGACAAACAGTGGTCATCGAAAAGCGATTAGTACTCATTATAAAACGCTGGACTTCACGAAATAAAGCACAGTTAATATCATAATTTAATTTAACGCCGTACAGTAAGAAATTAATTTTCCTAGCATCGCTGCTTGATGACCACGTTTCACCGAGAATAGCAGCAGCAGAGGTAAAGAGGACATTACCTTGAGCGGCATACCTGGGGCAGAACAAAAATAAGTGTCAAATAAAGGAATACTAGCCACGGCAATGGACATATTGAAACCCTGAAAGCTACGACGCTCGCTTTGAAATCTTTAAACAATCAAAGCTACGATGCTAAAAAGCGACGATGTCACGATCGAGGACGAATCGTTTAAAGTCTTTTAAATGTCCCAGAGGAGGAAACAATGCAACGGGGAATGAAGGCTCTACGATCATCGGAAGCTAAAGGTAAGCCTCCTTGTTGTGCCGTATTTTTTACTAAGCCTTTTATACGAGGGGATTATTTCGTTCGGAAAGAAGCACTGGTACAGCTCTGTGTAGGCTGTGTAGGCAGGTACAAAAGTCGGACCGGATCAACTCGGATCGCTGATTTGAATAAAAATAGCACCTATTGTTGTATGCCTCATTCTTGAATAGGTGCTATTCTTATTCATATGCACTGCATATTCTTAATTTGAATGAAATCAAAATAAAAGTTAGTGAAAAAGTTAAAAGTTAAATGAGTAGACTATAAAGAACACTAGTTATAAGCTCGTGCCTAATTAAGCAGTGTTACAGACTGACAATTTACACCAAACAAAACCAATCTTGTTTCAGAATGTTAGGTCTCTGTACCTTCGCATAGATGATGTGCGAAGTGATTACAACATTCAAAAAGCTGAGGTGACCATTTTTGCTGAATCAAAACTTTGCTTGTTAGATAGAGATGATACATGTACAGATCAGCTATTAAAGTGAATTTACTCTTTACAGAAATGACTTTAATTAGTCTAACATAAGAACTTGCTATGTACTATTGCACTATTGGACTAAAATTCCATACAGATATAACTTTAATAATTTGGAAATCACTGTTATGGTGTTAAGCCAACCAATTCCAAATATTCATGTTATTGGTATCTATCGCTCGAAAACTTAAGTTACAAAATAATATTTTACAGTTAATTCATGCTCTCACTCATCTTCACAATTCAGTATTAATACAACCTATAATTCCAATTGTGCTGCTTGGCGACTTCAATATTGATCTAATACAGGGAAATTCAGAACAAAAGGCTCTAAAAAAATATCTTATAACAGACAAAGGATACACTCAGTTGATTAATCAGTTCACTACTGACTACCGTACACATTCAACTGTAGATCATGTTTATACCAATGTGTGCAATCAGCAGGCCAGGTACCCTGGAGTCTTACTGCAGTGATCATAAGCCTATTTTTTATTTCCATGAAAGCTGTTTAAATATTTCCCTATAATATTTATGTATCATGTGAGTGCAATACGTTCTCACAGGCGTCGTTTAATCCCACGTTAGTAGAACTTCGAATACGCGTTTCATAACAAACAAAGTTGAAGACGATATTGATGTAAAGCAAAGTTTATTGAAGCGAAGCGATGAAACGTTAACAATGTACTTGGAAGTTAAGCGATGTGTAGCGAAGTAGAAGCGATAAAAACGATAGAAGAAACGTTGAAACGGTAGGTAGAAACGGTTTCGAAAATTCTGTGTCCGCGTTAGGGATTTTATAGAGTTGACGTTAGAACTTGTTCTTGATCTTAGCTCGATGACTCATTGACTTGAACTGAACAATTTTCCTAAGCACGTTTAGCATAATACTAACTAATACAAAGCATAATAGATTTCTCTGTGTCGTTTACCATACGTGGGCATTATATCCGCAAAAATAACCACAAAAAGGGGTCTTAAAGATATAATGAAGAAACTTAGAAGACTAGAAAGGAAATGACAAAACCATAAACTATTTGGCAGTAACATTCCCGGTCCCTTAAACAATGCTTAGCTGTTTAACCATAAAATTGAGTAGACAAAAATAAGCAAAACTGAGCCTAAAACCTAATAAAAGGCTAGCTAATAATCATGCAGCTAAATGTTTCTATAGCGTTCATTCCTTTACTTGAGATTGTCAGCATCAATGTCCTTATCTTGGGCAGCATCTGACCTTTCTTCGGCGGGCAGCAAAAGGACGAGCTTGTGCACTGGTCTGTGTAGCTCGGACGTATGCGTCCTGAGGTAGACACTTCTTACCAGTCCTTTAGCGTCTGGCTCTGCTTTGGTGACTACGCCCATTGGCCAAACATTTCTGGATGCGTTATCATCTTTAAGTAGGACTACGTCGTCTACTTTCAGGTTTCGTTTAACTTGATTCCACTTGGGCCTTTCCTGGAGCATTGGAAGGTACTCTCTTTTCCACCGTGACCAAAACAGGTTGCAGAGGTACTGGACACGACGCCAGCGTCGGCGCATGTAGACATCGTTTCTTTGGAACTTTCCAGGAGGGGGTAGAACGATACTTGTCTTCATTGTCAGGATCTGGTTAGGCGATAGCGGGATGGGATCTCTTGCATCACTGGAGATTACAGTAAGTGGTCTTGAGTTGATGATAGACTCGACCTCGCACATTAAGGTGTGCAAGGATTCGTCATCCAAGCGACTCGCGTGCTCACGAAGAAGAGCGTGGAGAATTCTTCGTGTGGTTCTTATCTGTCTTTCCCAGACTCCACCCATGTGGCTTGCGGCAGGAGGGTTGAATATCCAGTCGATCTGCTGCTGGCGAAGCTTTTCCGTTATCTCGTCATGGTCCATTTCTTTAAGGACTTCACGAAGCTCTCGTTCTGCACCAACAAAATTGGTACCGTTGTCGCATCGTATTTCGCGCACAGCTCCACGACGGGCGATGAAACGTCGAAGTGCGTTCAGGAAGCAGTCTGTCTCAAGGGAGTTTGCAACTTCGATGTGGACAGCTCTGCTTACAAGACAGGTGAAGAGAGCTCCATACCTCTTATGCTCTTTTCTTCCTTCTTTCGTCAAGAAAGGGCCAAAATAGTCTACACCAACGTAGGTGAAGGGCGGTGTCGGTGTCACGCGATCTTGTGGCAGATCAGCCATTTTCTGCTCGTTGGGGATAGCTTTATATCGCCTACACGGGATACATGAAGAAATCATTTGACGTACAGCAGAGTTGGCTCCAATGATCCAATACTTTTCCCGTAACTTGGCAAGGACGTGACCTCTTCCAGCGTGACCAAGTTGTTCGTGTGCGTGACGGATGACTAATGATGTCACGTGATCCTTTCTAGGCAGGACAAGAGGATGCTTAGACTCCTCTGGGATGTCAGCGTTACTTAGGCGGCCACCGACTCGTAGGAGACCATTGTCGAGAAGCGGGTCCAGGCGATACAGAGAACTTCTCTTTCTGATTTCGTTTGTACTCTTTCGTTGGTGTCTCTGTTCATGTTCCTTCTTCTCTTCATGTGGCTGTCCGAGGCTCTTAATTTCTTCACCAAAACTCTGAGACTGTGTGTAACGAATTATGGCGAGTTCGGCTTCTTCTAAATCTTGAACGGTGATGGGTGTACGATTGGCGCTTAGCTTGGTCGGTTCTTCGTTTACTGCGTTCATTCTTTTCAGCATTCGTTCATTGAGGATGGCTTTGATCTTTAAGAACACTGCCACGGCTTTCTTTAGGCGATACCAGCTTGAGAAGTGCTGAAACAGTTTTGTGATAGTGGATACAGGCGTTGGTTTCACCATCGTTGTACAGACGTTCACTTGTTTCTTGATCTCTGGGTCTTCACTGGGTATCTCGCCAAAGGATAGTGATTGTTCTGGCCATTCTTGCTCCGGTTGCCATAGAAACGCAGGCCCTTTGATCCATAGGCTCTGTTCAACGAGGGTTTGCGCACTAATTCCACGAGAGGCATCATCAGCTGGATTTTCTTTCGTATCTACGTATTTCCACTGACTTGGCTTGGAGAAGCTGCGTATGGTCTGCACGCGGTTTGCTACGAAAACTTGAAAGCGCTTTTGTTCATTCCTGATGTATCGCAGGACTGTCGTGGAGTCGGTATGGTACTGAATACTGTCAGGTGCGTCATCAAGTTCTTTCTTTAGTACTTCTCCAAGACGTACGGAGAGGGTGGCAGCGGTGAGCTCCAGGCGCGGTATGGTTACTGCTTTGATGGGGGCAAGGCGTGCTTTTCCCATCAAAAATGAACAATGAATACGACCTTCATTATCACAGAGGCGTTGATAGACCGCTGACCCATATCCTACGGTACTTGCGTCTGCGAAGATGTGAAGCTGTCTGGATTTTATATGTCCAAATTCTGTTGGTTTCGCACAACGGGGAACGACCAAACGTTCTAGCAATGGTAGTTTAGTTCGCCACTTTTCCCAGCGTATGCAGTAGGCTTCAGGTAACTCATCATCCCAGCCAAGTCGTTCTTCTCTACAAAGATCCTGAAGCAACTTCTTTGCAGTTAGGGTGAAAGGTGCGGCGAATCCGAGGGGATCATAGATTGAGGACACCACGGAGAGTATTCCTCTTCTCGTTACTGGCTTATCCTTCACGGTGATGCGAAACTTGAACGTGTCTGACTCAACACACCACTGTACGCCAAGAGCACGTTCTATGGGAAGATCGTCATAATGCAGATCCAGCGCCTTGACGTCTTTGGATCTTTCGGTATCCGGGATGGACTCCAAAACATTTCGTCTGTTGCTGATAAACTTCGTTAGGTGAAATCCACCGGAGGCGCATACTTCGCGTAAATTTTTGATTTGCTCCTTGGCTGTAGCTTCCGTGCTGACAGAACGGAGGCAGTCATCCACGTAGAAGTTACGGCGAAGTGTACTTGCTACGGCGTTTCCGTACTTCTTTTCGTTGTCGTCTGCTGTCTTTCTTAGGGCGTAATTAGCACAGCTAGGCGAGGAAACGGTTCCGAAAGGATGAACGGTCATTCGATACTCTTTCAGTTCGGCATTTAGATCTCCGCCTGGCCACCACAGAAATCTCAGGAAGTCGCGTTGCTCGATTGGAACTTGTACTTGATAAAACATGGCTTCTATGTCAGCCATAAAGGCCACTGGCTCTTGTCTGAACCGCGTTAAGACACCAAGTAGCGAGTTTGTCAGGTCTGGACCCTGTAGTAATAGATCATTAAGGGACGTTCCTCTAAACTTAGCGCTGCAGTCAAACACTACTCGTATCTTCTCCGGTTTCTTTGGGTGGTACACGCCATGATGGGGAATGTACCACGCCTTTTCTGTGACTGTTTCTGACGATGTTCGAGGTACTTCTTCGGCGTAGCCTTTGTGAAACATGTCGTTGAAGAAAGCTGCGTAATCGTTCCGGTACTTTTCGCTCTGTAGCATCTTCTTCTTTTGCCACAGCGCTCTCTTGACAGCTTGCTCTCGGTTACTGGGTAGATTCACTTCAGGCTGCCGGAAGGGTAGAGGAATCTCGTAGTGGCCTTCGTCTGTAAGTCGGATACCATTTTCTACTGTACTCAGGAATCGTTTGTCATCTTGAGAATAACCAGTGGCTTCTGGGAGGTTGTTGTAAGCGTGTTCGCTGAAGTCCAGTTCAAACATTTTCAACACTGATTTCGGCGTAATCATTTCTTTGATGTTTTCAACTTCTCTGACTGTGATTCGGTTCGCAGTTACTTTGCTGGTTAGGCGTTCGGTCGTTAAGTGAAGTGGACCGCTGACCGTCCAGCCATGCATGAGCCGTACTGCGAAAGGACCGTCGCCTTTATTCGGTAACACGCGAAGAGGAAGCAGGGCGTTTGGACAGTTACTTCCAATCAGGAGACCGATTTCTAGTTCGGGATCGAAAGCTGGAATTTCAGGTGCAATTTCCTTCAGGTGCTCAATACGGCCGACGATTTCAGGAGTAGGGATCTGCTCAGGATCGGCAGGAATTTCTTCTCTTGTGTAGGCTCTTGGAAGGTCAACAGGACTTTCGCCATTCAGGTCTGTCACCACGAGGTTCTTAACGATTGCGCTGTCCACGAAGGTCTGGCCATGCATGGTTCCTAGTTGCAGCTTAATGTCGGTGCTTACAGCTTCAAGGCGTGCTTTGAGGCGTTCGGTGATGAAGCAGCCAGCACTTCCATTGTCATAGAACGCGTACGTTTTGACTGGGGTACTGATGCCTTTCTGCGTTACAATAACGGGGAGGATGCTCTGCAACAGTACGCCATCCATGTCTGGTTCATGGGGGATATTGACACGAGCGTTGTTCACCCTCACCGTTTGGTCGTTGGTGTTTGGTTCTTTAGGAGGTGAGTTGTTTTCTCGTGCAAGAGAAAAGCCGTCCACGTGAAGAAGAGTGGGGTGTGGCCTTTTGCATTTCTTGCATATCCTCTTGTTGGTGCAGCCTTTTGAGAGGTGATTCTTGCCATAGCATGCAAAACAGAGCGCTTTTTCGGCCAAGAAGGACCTCCTTTCTCCCACGGACTTTGCTTTGTAGGCCTCGCAATCGTCTAGGTCATGTAACTTGTCGCACAAAGGGC